>JAMYXO010001003.1:0-34618 GCA_033310375.1 Conus canariensis
CAAAGCAAATACGGGGCACTGAGTATTACAGTAAACCAAAAAATATGAAAAGATTACAAAAAGGAAAAGGGTAAAAAATATTGCATTTTTATGACTTTAACTATTTAGAAGGAGAAAGAGAGGGGGTGGAGAGAGAGAGATGGGGTGGAGAGAGAGAGAGAGAGGGAGAGGGGAGAGAGAGAGAGAGAATACATGTGTGCAACATGAAAGTGTCTGTATGTGAGGCAAACTAAACCATGAGCACATCTTCACAGCGTTTTTTATGCGACTATGTCTAAGTTTCAATTTAAATCAAGGTAGTACTACTGTACAAAAACTACCGAACATACCCTACATCACATCTGCAAACCTATAATATAAGAGACAATTATCATCTAGGGGTTAAAATCAATATTGTAACAAAAAAAGGATGTGCAGACATAAAACTGCATATTTACAGCTACTTTATAAGTGATATCTTATGTCCCCTGCCCTCTAACGCTTATCACCACCACCCCTGGTTCCCCCTTCCCCTCCCCCATCCTCCTCCCCTGTCATCCTGTGGTAAAAGGGGACAATCAAGAGATGGTATCATTCAAAAATGTCCATCCTCATTAGATTTAAACGACAAAACTGATAATTTTCTGAAAGTGCTTCTGGTATGTTCTACCTTACACACACACACAAAACACAATGTCTGTTTGTCTAGCACCCTAAATTCTAATCCAACAATGATCTCTTACCTGCTTTCATATTCATACTCTGTGTTGTCAGACAGGTAGTGCTCCACAGGTAGAATCTGAGAGGGGGCAACACCAGTCAACTGGTTTCCCATGCTTCACAAATTTAGAAGTACCAACTGTCACAGCTAACCTGCAAGGGCCCACACAGTCAGTCCAGGTATGTAGTAAACATGCATCAAAAACGTGATTTATACACACACAAGTTTCTAGTTCAGCTTTTGTGTTACCTTAAACCTGTATGGAAGGATGCTAACATTCTCAATGACACACAAAATCATGTTCTTGCATGCACTAGTATAAATTCTTTCTTTACACCCGAAGACATGGACCATCACAATGGATCTGGCACAAGCATTCCTAGCCATGGTGATGAGGTGTTTTAAAATTTAAAAATAAATCAGTTTTTGTCATATCATTATCACCAATGGAAAAGTGTGTCAAATCACAAGCACACATCAGACCATATGAGATCTACTGATGACATCAGGGAAGAAAACTGTGTAAACATGGGCCCTGACTAGATCCAATGGCCTTGCTAGAACAGGAACTGTTGAAGGAAAAAAAAATGATACTGGGAGTGGAAAAAAAAGACGATGGACTAACAACACTACAGAATGACCAGGAAAACATTTCCTCAGATCCAACTAATCTTTGTCACATGATTGAAAGAACTGATCTGCAATGGGGGGATACTTTTATTTAAACCCCTAAAATCTTAAGAACTATTTTGCCAAGAGGCAAACAAGTTCACATGATTATTGCTAACTGTGACTGTTTGGCAATATACTACAATTTCATGTAATAAGATGATGTCTTTCAGATTTTTGATTCTTTGCCCCAAACCCCAAACATTGTTTCATTTCATATGAGCATGAGCACTTTGTTTCAATTCTAAAATTTGGAAAACTATTCAACCAAACGTCAAAACCTCAATACAGTTCAAATTAATTGTAGTAATTACAACGCTTTGACAAACTGAACTTTTCCTCTTTTTTTAAAAATAATTCTGGTTTCGATTGCAAACTGCAGACTCAATTCTCCGTCTGACGAATTCAAAACTTTAATATGTTACAAACAAATCATTAACCTTCACCCATTTCAAATAAATTAACTGTCACTTGCATATTTTTTGGTGTTCATCTGCTTTGGGTACATCACAATTTTGGAGTTAACCACTTTGAGTACGGGTGGTTTGTAGAACTGTTCAGCGGCACTCAAGCAATGCTCAGGCTCAGAGCTGAATGAGTCAAGACATAGTTAATTACAATAAATAAGTATGACCAGTGAGGGCTGATCTGTATGTATCCTGTA
Source organism: Conus canariensis (assembly GCA_033310375.1). Classification (NCBI taxonomy): domain Eukaryota; kingdom Metazoa; phylum Mollusca; class Gastropoda; order Neogastropoda; family Conidae; genus Conus; species Conus canariensis. The sequence goes on from JAMYXO010001003.1 coordinate 2,034, forward strand.
CAGTACGAAAATCATCCAGTTTATGGACAGAAAGTGTCTAATAATATAAAACTGGCTGAAACATAGAAACTGAAACCAACCCAGCTTAAACATGTATCCCAAAAATCTGGGTAGTCAGATTATGTTTGGATGCTTGATCATGATGAACCCATACATTATCATTCTTCTAATCCATTGTTAGGTTGATGTGAGTCATGTTTTAGGCCTCTACATGCTATATTTTTGTCAGCAAAACCTTTCTTAATTAGCTGTGATTTAATACACTGACTGGTACACTGAATGAACTTCATCTTAAAGCCCCTTATAAATGATTTGTTTTTGAAATGAAACAACTTTTTTTTTACCTCAACAAAAAAAAAGAGTATGGTAGAAGTAATAGCTTTGAAACTCTACTGTCCTTATTCAATCCAATAATAATCATAATCCAGATTTCAAGTGTGTGTGTTTTTATTATTATTTTTTTAGCCAATAAAAACACTCAGTATACAAAGGAAAGTTCAGTACTAAATCACCCTGTAGGGAGCAAGTTAAACCCTAACCACTGTCACTATCACTAGATTTACCATTGGACTGTTGGTGAATGTTTTGAACCATCACATTATTAGCGTTTTGACACATAACATTTATAATCCTGTTTTCATCAGGGGTGTTCTTCCTTTCTAGTGACCCATGCTAACAATTCACAGTAATCCAGCATGGGACTGGGAGATAATTTGCCTCACATCTAAACTCACAATGAATATCACAGTGACTAATGTTCTCTTTGGTGAGAGAGAGACCTGAATTTCATTTGCTAAATTACTTTGCTGGTCACCAGTTTATGTTCTGGTCTGGTTTATTTGAACCAGTTTTCACATCTGGTAGGAGCTACCTTTAAACTAAATTTTTTTTCTGGGCAGATATGAATTAATTTGCTGTCAGTTTGATGGTCTGGATCTGGATCGGGATCAATACATTGAAGGGCCTTGTGGCATAAATTAAACGGAGAGAGAGCACAGGTAACCCCTTGTCCCACTGATGAAGGGCTGCACAGAAGCAGCCTACTGTCTTTGCATGCCAGGGTACTCTCTTCCAGATGGTTCCAGTCGTTTCCCAGTTTTGGAAAAAGAATTTTTAAAATTGTCACTATTTCACTGAAAGGGTTTAAAACACTTTGTATTATTAGTAGTAAAAAACTTCTAAAATATTGGCCCCTGTAAAAGTCAGTAAACTTTTTGACGGCGACTCTGCGCCTAAAACGAAGCAGGGATAAGAAGTCACAGATGGCAGTGCTTGCACCCCGCCCCCCGACCACCTTATTGAAAAAACACCAGACGACTGGCCTTTCTTCGATCCTGAAGGCATGAGAAGTTCAGGTTGTTCAGCATTCATGTAATGCATCCTGGATCTCTCACAGTGTAAAACTCCTGTTATGAAGCAGGCGGTTTGGCATTTTACTTTCTCAATCTTCTGTATGTCCTTCAGTAGATGGGGATCCCATACAATAGAGCCCTATTCAAGGTGGAGCGCACTTATGCTAAGTAAGCTGTTTTACGGCATGACCTGGACAGTGGTTTTAAATTGCGATGAAGGAAACTGAGTGTGGTAAATGGCTTTCTTAGTAATACTAGTGATATGGGTGCTCCATTTAAAGGGCCTCAGAAATAGTAACACCAAGGTACGGGTTTCAGGACTTGTTGTAAATAAATATGAACTATTGAGTTCGTAAAAGTTGTTTGACTTCTGATTTTTGGGTAACATGTTGCACTTCTTTGCGTTGAAACCCATCCCCCAGGTTGATGCCCACACTTCTGGTTGCTGAGGTCCTGTTGCAAGGCAATATGATCAAGCTCTGGTTTTATGGCTCTATAAAGCAAACATCATCTGCGAAAAGATGCATCGTTAAATTCAGGGAATGGGGCAAATCTTTTTATGTGACATAAAAATAGATTCGGGCCCGGAAAAAGCCCCCTGGGGCATTTTCCGGGGACCTACTTTTTGCTGCCTCAGATTCGACCCCAAACCAGGGCTACACACCATTTGCCTTTGGGTAAGAATAAACCCCAAAAAAACTCATTGTTTTTTTCCCCCAAATTAAAATTTCCCGGGTACTGACTTAACTTATGTAATTTTTTCTTTGGGGGGACAGTGTCAAATGCTTTGTTTAAAATCAAGAAAGGGCCCAAACCTCCATTTGGGGCTCCTACATAAAAACTTCGTTGGGAGATCAGTACGGGTAGTGCAAAAATTTTCTTTTGCACACCTTTAGTTTGGCTATTCAGCAAAATTTTCATGTCGGGGAAAGAAATGGCTTTTTGATTTAAGTGATCTGGTAAGTTTTGGCCTGCATCCCCTTTCCCCCAAAAAGCAAAAATGCCCGGAATCAAAAGTGAAAACAGAAAACGGTTACCACTTTTTTTTTTGGGGGGTAATATAAGTTTTTCCCTAACTGGTTAGCGTTGCTTCTTTTTTTTCCCCCGGGAAAAAAGGTAAGTTTAAACCCACCGTATTACCCCTATAGTTACTGTTTTAAGAACAAAATATCGAAATAAATTTCCCTATTCGGACTCCCACATCAAAATGACCGATTCACCGTCGCAAAACGAAAATAATTCACTCACATTTTTTTTTTAACGAATTTAAACACGGGTCACAGGTGATTTGAGACTAGACTAACAGTAGAAAACTACTGCTAGAAAACCCTAACTTACAGTACTGCAAACATTTTCTGAGACACTTTTGTGGGGGGGGGACATCTTGATGACGGTAAATTTCCCCGACCCTTTTTTTCTTTTTGGAACATTTTCCCAAAGCACTTGAAGCTAAAAACTCCTATAGCAAAAAAAAATAGCGAAAAAGAAAGAAAACAAAACTAATTTTTGTTTTTTAAAACAATAAAAGAAATACCAGTCATGTCATTTTCCTTAAAAACTGGTGCAGTGCCTAACTAGGGAGAAATCCCACAAAAAAAAACGGGTCAGCTTTCTCAGATTTTGGGTTTCACGGAGGGAAAATGAATCCCGGGGAAGGGAAGTTTCCCTTTTTAACCAGTATAAACAGAATAGTAGCAGCAAAAAACCCTGGGCCACTTCTGAAATTGACACTTCTTTTTCCCCTTTTTATTTGCCTCAATGCGGGGGGCATTTCCATAGTGAAAATGGGGGCGGGTAGTGAGGGCCCTCCAATAGCCGGGGCGGGGGTTTGGCAGTTAAAAAACCCCTTATTTGGTTTGGGGGTTCTGGTTTAACCCTATATATGTCCGCAAACATAGTATTCGGGTTATATATACATTAAAACCCTAAAATTTTTCTATATATTCATATTATATATTTTATAAATATATAAAATATATTGAATGAGTATTCAGCCATCTCTAGACCTACAACTTTCTGACGCCTCTTCCTTGAGACTTCCCCTATGAAATAGGGAAACCCCCGTCATCGCATCATCATCCCCACAGGAATTATCACTAACCCGTCTTTCTTCATTCTAAGTAAAAAAAATTGCCATGTGCATTTGCATTTGGGGCAAAAATTTGGGAACCACGAAGAAAAGGGGGGGAAAAGGGGGGATTTTCAGATTCATTTTCATCAAGGTGATTGCCCGCTGCGTGGGGACTACCCCAATAGGCAAAACGCAAAACCATATCTGCGAAGTCTCGAGCCCAAACAGTGCGCACGATTTAAAGCTGACAGATACTTGAACTAAAGACTAAAAAAAATAAAAAGAGAGAGAATTTATGAAGAGACTTCAGGCTACGACTTAACAGGGGCCCTACCTGTGTTTTTCCCCCAAATTTGCTAAATCAGACCTCATTTTCCCTTTATCCAGCTTTGGGCCAAACTGTTATGGGCCCGGTGTGTGTGTGTGTGTGTGTTTTGTGTGTGTGTGTTTGTGTGTTTTTGTAAAGTGAGAAGGAGGGGAAGAGAGAAGAGAAAATTTTGAAAAATTGGGGTGTTTTGTGTGGGGGTGTGTGGTTGGGGGTGTTTTGTGGTGTTTTGTGTGGGCAAGGGGTATGCGGGCTTGTGTGCCTGTCTATGTACTTGCGTGCTTTGGGCGCGCGGGTATTTTGCGAGCGTGTGTGTGGTGTGTGGGGTTTTGGGTTTTGTTTTGGTGTGCGCGCGCGCCCCGCGCGCGTCTTTTGTCTGTGTTTTGCGCCCTTTAGTGCGTGTTGCGCATAGGGCCATGTGTATGTACATAAAATATATATATATAATAAATAGGGGCCATAAACGCATGTGCGTGCGTGCGTGCGGGGCGCCGTGCGTGCGTGCGTGCGGTGGGGTTGTGCGTGCGCGTGTGTGTGGGGTTTTTGGGGGGAGGGGGGGGGGGGACGGATTTGGGGAAAGTGGGTGGTGGCCTTTTTTTTTTTTTTTTTAATGATCTAAGGAGCCAAAAGTTTTGGGTTTTATTTGGGGGAAGGGTTTGGATTGAAAAAGGGGGGGGGGAATGGCCTACGGATTTGTAGTTTAAAAACTACAAGTTCTAAATGAACCCTGGGTTAAATACCTAAAAACCCAAACCCAATTTTTTGGGTGGGGCGGCGGAGGGTGGAGAGGTGGAGCTTGAGTTAAAGAAATGGGGGATTAAGGATGGGAGATGGAAAGGGGGTTTTAAAAAAGGGGATGGGACATAGCTAACATTTTAACTTTTATTCCTTTCCGCATTTTTGAGCTGATGATGTTTGTTGGTGGGGATTCTTTGTTATTTTTTGTAAGGGTTTTTGGGCCCTTTTTTTGTTCCATTTCCCTTTTTTTTTTTTTTTTCTTTTTAAAATTTTTCCGTTTGAGAAATTGTTTTGGGGTGTGTTTTGTTTTGTGTGTGTGTGTGTGTGTGTGTGTGGGGGGTGTGTCTGTCTGTCTGTTTCGTGCGGGGTTGACCATTTTTTTTTTGCCTGTTCAGACCCCGACTTTCGTCTCGGTCTCAGCGTTTCCCGGTTTACCCTTCCCAGGGTTTTTTAAAGAAAAATGAAACCTTTCCTGTAAAAAACCCCCCAAATTTAAAATTTTTCCCTGTTTTTCCCAATGTGGGCCGGGGGGATTTCCCAAAGGGGGACAATAAAGGGTTGGAAAAAGGAAATAAATTTAAAAATAATTCATACAAAAACTGATTTTTTTCATCAACAAGTGAGTCACAAACTAAAAAAATTTTTTAAAAGCCAAAAAGAGAGAAAGAGAGAGAAGAGAAGAGAGAGAAAAAAGAGAAAAGAGAGAGGAGAGAGAGAGAAAAAACAAGACAAGACAAAAATTTTTTAAATTTACGAGGATAATAGAAAAAGCACTTATGTGCTTTTTTACACCCAACCTTTTCCCCTGATAGGGTCAACAATGCAAAATAAAATGAGCAATAACGAAGAAAGGGAAAAAAAGGGGGCTAGAACAAAAATTCATACGGAATTTAAAAAAAAATTTAAAAAAAAAAAAAAAGGGAAAAAGTAAAAAGGGGGGGGGGGGGGGGGGGGGGGGGGGGGGGGGGGGGGGGGGGGGGGGGGGGGAGGGGAGATAGCCCGCGGGAGCGAAAGGAGTGCAGGGAAGGGAGAAGGCAAACAAACAAGACAAGACAAAATTTTTTTTAATTTAACGGGGAATAATAATAAGCACTGATGGTTTTTTTTTTACATTCACCCCCTCGTCCTAAAAGAAAAGGGTCAACAAAAAAAAAGTAAAATGAGGCAACCGAAAAACATGTAAAAGGGGCTAGAAAAAAAAATTTAAAACAGGGAAAATTTTTTTTTTTTAAAAAAAAAAAAAAAAAAGAAATTGGAAGGGGAAAAAGGGGGGGGGGGGGGGGGGGGGGGGGGGGGGGGGGGGGGGGGGGGGGGGACGAAGAGACGCAGGAGCGAAAGGGTGCGGGGGGGCGAGAGAGGAAGAGAGAGAGGGGGGGGGGGGGGGGGGGAGGGAGAGACGGAGAGGGAAAAAGGGGCGAGTTTTGGGGTGCGGGAAAAAAGCATGTTTAAAAATAGTCCTGCCCTTAAAAAAAGATCCCAAGGATTTCCCAAAGACAATCGTTTTTTAAAAGCACCGGGAAGGAAAACACACACACAAAACCACACACACACACACACAAAACACCACACAACACCACACACACACAGGGGCCACACACCACACACACACACACAAAAATGGAGAAAAAAAAAAAAAAATGATAGCCATTCACCACGGGTAAAAGGGGGGGAGGGGGTTTTCATTAGATAATAAATCAATCTTTCCCAGCAAAAACCGTGAAGACAGAGAGAAAGGGGAGAGAGACAGAGACAGAGACAACAGGGGACAGAGACAGAGTCACATAAGAATACAAACATTACGACATAGTGACGAGGGGGGCAAGAGGTGAAAGGAAAACACACACACACACACATCACACACACACACAGGGGGGGCGCGCTCGCATACTTACATAAGAGAGAGAGAAAGGAAGAGAGAGAGAGAGAGAGAAAGAGAGAGGGGGGGAGGGAGGGAGAGGGAGAAAGAGGGGGACATTGGGTGCGGAAAGAGCAGGGTTGAGAGAGAGAGAGAGAGAAAAAAAGAGAAAAAAAAAGAGAGAGAGAGCGAAATTTCTCAAATTTTAACCAAATGGGTTTAAAAATTTCTAATTAAAAACCAAAACTGCCCAGGTGTCCCCGTGGGGCGCATTTGGATAGCGCGCTGGACTTCTAACCAGGGGTGGGGGTTCGAATCCCCCCGGGGGGATAAAAAATTTTTTGTTCCGGGAATGGATGATTTTTTTTCTTTTTTTTTCCTTTTTTGTCCTCAGAAAATCAAATAAATTTTGAAGTACGGTTCCAGCAAGTGGGAAACCCCCGATTTGTCGCCCCAAAGGGCCCGATTTGTCGCACGTGGGGACAAATCAGCGAAAAAAGGGGGTGTGCTGAACCGCCGATTTGTCGCATAACCGATTTGTCGTACGTGCGACAAATCGGCGGTTCAGCCTCACGCTGCTTTTCGCCCCTTGTACAGTGGGGTGTGTGTGTGTTGTGTGTGTGTTTTGTGTGGGGTTGTGTGTGTTTTGTGTTGTGGTGAATGGGGGGGAGGGAGGGAGAGAGGAGAGAGAGAGAGAGAGAAGAGAGAGAGAGAGAGAGAGAGAGAGAGAGAATGCGTGGGCCCAATATACTTTGGGTTTTCCCACGGTCTCCTGAAAGCTTTTTCCCAATTTTTTTGCAAAAAAAATAAAAAGATTTTTAAATTTCATTCCATTTCAATTCGTTTCTTTTTTCATTTCTTTTTTTCTTTTCATCTACTCTCTCTCCTCTCTCTCTCCCCTCCTCTCTCTCTCTCTCCTCCCCCATTCCCCCACACAGACACACAAGACAACCCCCAAACACACAGAACGCCCAGCAGACAGACAACGGACAGACAGACAGACACACACAACACACCACACACACACACACACACACAGCACAACAACACACACCACCATACATGTGCGACAAAGCAGCGTGAGACTGAACCGCCAAATTTTTCGCCCCTTAGGGAAAAATCGGCTTTGGGCGAAAAAAATGGGCGGTTCACACATCCCTTTTTTTTCCGCTGATTTGCCCCAAACTTCGCCCAAATGGGCGTGTGCGAAAAAATTTGGGCGGCCTAAATTGTCCCCTATTTTTTTTCCCCTCAAATTCATCTTAAGGGTCGGGGGCATTTTTATGAAAACATGCGGGCAAGAGCTCCCGGTCTTTTCCCCTATAAAAAAAATGGCGTAAAGCAGGGTTTCATGCATATAAAAGGGGCTTCAAAGGGTTTGTATGCTCATCAAAAGGGGCGTCAAGCGGGGTTGCATCTATATCAAAGGGGCGTCAACCCGGGGCGCATGTTTAATAAAAGGGCGTCAACAGGGGCTGCTTTTTTATATCAAATGGCGTCAAACAGGCTGCAGGCTAAATAAAAATGCGCAAGCAGGGCTGCTTCTATATAAATGGCGACAAGCAGGGTGCATGCTATACAAAGGGCGTCAAGCAGGGTTTTGCATTTTACCCCCCACCCTCTTCAGAATAAAGGGTTTTTTAAAAATGCTGCCCAGATGCTGTCCGAATGTGCCCGGGAAGAGATTAAATTTTACCGTCCTCAAAGAAAAAAAGCTTTGAGGGACAATTTGCCCGGGTTTGTTTGTTTGGCATTAAGTCAGAAAAAGACCTGCGGGCTGAAGGGGGAAACCCGGGGGTAAAGGGGCGTCCCCCGGGCAGGAGCCCTGGGGAAGTTCTAGTGGTCGTCATTTTAAATTTTTTCTGGGGGCCCGTGATGATGAATCTTCGGGACCGCTGGGCGACGCCCGGGGTTCCCAAAAAAGGCGAGGGTTCCTGTGCCCCCATGAAGCCGACCCAAAAGGCTTTAAAGGCCAAAAGTCGAAAAGCCGCTCCATAAGACGGGGGTCCACTTGCCCCCAAAAGGCCAGAGCCAGATGGAGGGCCCGTTTGGCCCGTGCAGGCCACTGGAGAAGCCCCGAAAGAGTGGCAGCCCCCTCGTCGTCGAACCGCCCCACGCCACGAACCCTTTTTCCCCGGCGACAGGCTAGCCCCCGGCGTCACTGCGCAATTTGGGTTCGTTTGGGAGGGCCCGTTTGCGTTCTTGTCCTGGCTTTCCCCCCAAAAAGCGGGCGTCGGGAAACCCCGGGGGGCCGTTTTCCCAAGCCGATGGTGCCGATCCTGGCCGCGTAGGCCGCCCCGGGGAAACAAAAGGTCGCCAACCCAAACCGCACGTAGATGGGTGCCCCACCGGGCCCCATGGGGGCGTTCCTACCCCCCCCCCACCATCGAAGGGAGGGCCCTGCGGGTTCGTGCGGGCCCCACTGGTGAAGTCGCAGGGGTGGCAGCGCCTCGTCGTAAAACCCCCCAAAACAGCCTCGAGATCCCCCCCCCCGGCGAACAGGCCGTCCCCCGTCGCCCACTGCTGAATGCGGGGAAAGGGTGGGAGGGGCCCCCCCACGCCTATCTGTCCCCCCTAGGCGCTTCTTTTCGGGTCATCCATTTCCCCCCGCAAAATTTAAACCCGCTGCAACAGCGGAGCTGCTACCGCAAACTAACGCGAGATGGTATTTTGGGATTGCCCTTAAAAACCGGACTGATGGAAAGTTTCTTAAAACTTGAGGGGGCCAAAAAGCTAAAGTCCAGGAAGACACCCCCCTGACTTTCCTTAAAACGATGGCCACCTTTGGGAACGCCTCCCTACAGTCTGAGGGGCAAGAAAAGTATGGACCTTTTTTCCCTTTCTGAAAATTTTTGGAATACACAATCAGAAACAAGAAGACTGTATGGACCTTTTTTGCCAAAGACGACTTTGGAATCACAATCCCGAAGAAGACTGAATACTGCATCAACCCCCTCCTGCAACCCCATACACAGACCCCAAACATCACAGTCAGTGGACAAAAAATTTACAGTAACAGATGATTTTATCCCTTGGTACCCGCATCACGAACTGCAAACATCGACGAGGAACGGCACGTGGGAATTGCTAGGGCGGGTTGCATCCTTCAGCAACTCCAAGACGGGTGTGGAAAAGACGAGAATAACCGCAGCCCCGTTTAAAAGTGTACATGCAGTTTTTTCCCACTCGCGTATCCCTGTAAAACCCTTAAAACGATGTGTACATTTGACAGGCAAGGTAACTGAACTCTTTCCCTCAAACCTTGTTCACACCCAAAGGGCATGATAAAGTGCCAGACACGGGGGGGTGCTTAAAGACCCCAATGGAAACTTTTTTATACAATCCATAATAATTATATGCTCTCACCTCAGGGGCAGACCCCGGGAAACACCGGGGAATAATAGCCCCTCATATGGCACTGGGGGAAAAGGGGCCAAACTTTCCCATGGGGGAAAAAAGCCCCACTACAAACACACTGAAGGCCCCTCGGTAGTGCTGAAAGCATGGGCCCCCTCCCTTCTGGGGGGAAGTTGCTCAAGTTGGGCCAAACCGATACCTTTAAGGACCAAACCCGGGAATAAAAGTTTTTTTGAAACGACGAATGGGGGCACAAGACTAAACCGTTAGTTTTGGAAAAACAAGAAAGGCCCCACCCCTTGGGCCGGGGGCCTCCAACAGGGGCAACCCAACCATTTCCCCGACTGACTCACCCCCAAAATCAAAACCCTTTTTTTTTCGCTGCAAAGATTTTTAAAAAGCGAGGATCGGCCTGATCACCCCCTTCGTACACAAAAACCAAACCCCAGAGACAGCAGAATTCGTGGCACTTCCCCACAAAGGAAAAACAACAACAAAAAAAAAAAAAAAAAAAAAAAAAAAAATAAAAATAAAAACATCCCTTTAAGGGAAAAAACTAACGATCACGTGGGGGCTTCTCACACAAAACGGAACCCGGCATCATAAAAAACCGCCAAGACCTTCACTTGTCTTTGTCCCGTAACAAAATTTTGTTTTGTTTGGGGTGCTAGGGGGGTGCGTTTGAACAGAGAAAAAAAAGACTTGTTATGACTGTGGCCATCCGTGTGGGCCAATCAAGTAAAGTAAAAATTAAATCTTTTTTTCCGGGTTTAAAAGAATAATTTCCAGCTTTTTCCCACCCTTGCCCCCATAACCCAAGAAACTAAAAAACAACAAAAAACCAAAAGCCAAAAAACATTTTAAAAATACAAAATTTCTATCACGAAAATACAAAACCCCTCAATGAAAAATGAAACAAGAATGAAACTTTTGACTTTTGGGTTGGAACATCAAATTAAACCAAGAGAGAGGGGAGAAAAATGAGAGAGAGAAAAGAAGAGAGAGAGAGATTGGGGGTTCGTTTTGGGACGCGTGTGTGTGTGTGTGTGGGTGAGTGTTTTAAAAAAAAAACCAAAGGTTTGCATTTGTTTACGGGGAATCAGTCACAGTTTTTTTTCCCCCCTCTTTTGTAAAAATGCCCAGCAGAGATCAAGTTCACTTCCCAATACTGCCCGGGGAATTTGGGGAAATTTTAACGAACAAAAAGGGCTTTTCGGGGCCCCCATTTTTTTTGGGGATTTCAAGGTGCACCTGTATCTGGCTTTGGGAATTTGGAACAGAAAATGGGAGGTTTTTCACGCCTTTGTTTTTTTTGACGGGGTTTTTTTGGGGGGAAAGGGTGGGGGGGGGGGGGGGGGGAGAGACTAAAAATTATTTTTGGGCCTTTCAGTTTTCTCGGGCATTTTTGATTCGCCAAAAACCAGAAGAAAAACCTTAAAATTTTTTAAATTTTTAAAATTTTTACAATCGTCCACCTCCAAATGGAAACATATACAAAAACCCCGAAACTATTCCCATCGCCGCTCAGGGGAATTTTTATCTGCTTATTTAGACTAAATAGGCATAGCAAAGTATTTTTAAAAATCCCTTGTCATGAAAAAAGGGTAAAACCACAGTACAAATTCGTGGGGGTTCTGGGGTCCCCAAAGGGAACAAAAACAAACCACGGGCACCCCAAATCACCCCCATTAAAGGGGTTTTGAAAATTCATCTTCACCCCGTTGAGTGTCCCCCAATACCCATTTTTGATTATTCTGCCCACTTTTAGGGGGCAACGCAAAAAAAAGGTTACTGCGGGGGGTTTGCAAGTTTCTTGACCTGAATAGGTGGGGGGGGGAGTCCTGAGGTCACAGCAGCCTCTGAAAATCGTGGGCCCACTCCGGGGGTTTTTACGTGGCAGCAACGTTTTCGGGTCTTTGGCCTCGAACACACGAAGGCGGTTGGGGCGGGCGGGAGTGCAAATTTTCTGTCACGTCGGGTTTTGCAGCCCTAAGTTTTGTTTTTTTTCATCGGGGCAGAAGATTTTTCCCAAAAATCCACAGGGGCCAACCCCATGCCTGATTTTTAAAAAAAAGAAAGGCGAGCCGGGGTCTTTTCCCCCGGTTCGTAAGTTTCCCAGCCTATTTCACTGAAAAATTGCGTACGCCGGTACTTGAAAAACAAAACGGGCGCTTTGGGTTGCCCCCGGGCCTCGATGTGGGAGTGGTCTTTTGGGTGTTGGGGCCCCAAAAGTACAAGCATACCCCAGGCCTGGGGCGCACCGGCTTTATAGGCATCGGGGGGGAGGGACGGCCGGGTCTTCAGGTTGCACCTCGGGAAGCCAGGGGAACAAAAAAAAAGGCATTCGGCCCCAACCCCCCCTCCGCCAGCCCCAAACCCCGGTTTAACCCGGGTTTTCCCGCTGTTGCCCCCCGGTTTAAACCCAAAGCCTATTTTATAGTTCCTAATAGTAAACACTTTACAAACATACATAATGTGTAGGTTTAACCCTTTTTTTAAACACTAATTTAGAAAACTTTTAAACCCTTAAAGGTTTTTTTGCTTAACCCTTCGTTTTTCTTGATCGCCCTTCAAAAACCCACCCTTTTTTCCCCCGAAATACATTCATCAAATGCTCCCGGTTTTTCCATGTGAAATAAAAAACAGTCTTTAATTTGGGTTCTCAAAAGGGCCTTTTAAAACGGGTTAAAATTTTTGACAAAAAATTTCCACACACTTATCCCAGCATTTCTTCCACTAAAAGCCGGGTTTGGGCCCCGAACAGTCATCATTTTAAAATAGTGTCTGTTTTTCCCCAAAACATCTGTACTCCCCATTGGGTTGACGGCAGCTTTTTTTGAAAGGGCCAAGACAACCCCTTAAACGACGCAGTAAGTCAGCAGGCCGAGCGCCCCGTTTAAAAAAAAAACTTGGGTGTCCTCCTTATAAAATAAAAAACACCCCTCGCGGGGCCAAATTTTGCTTTTCCCCGGGGCTCGCGGCGCGCTTTGCACAAATGTGCTTGAACATTCCGAAGGGGAAGCCCCCCTTTCGCCTTTTTCCAGTGTCCGTGGGGTTTGTTGGTGTGGGGGGGGTTTTACGACTTAACACAGAAAAGGGGCCTTTTGGGTTTTACACAGAACACGCACACAGCCCATTTTAATTTGACAATGAACATACCGTTTTCCCCTCCAGTCACTGCCCAAAAACCGGCGGGGGGTTTTTTTAGACAGCAAGTATCTTGGCGTCAACGCGATGGCTTTTTGTAAAAGAAATTTTTTCAGATTTGCGGGGTTCCGGGAAAATTTTTTTTCAAAGATTCGGGTCGCCCTTTTTTTATTTAATAACCCCAACGAAGGGATACTTCAAATGACTACACATTTTTCTACAACTTTTTTAACACACACACAGCAGCGCGCACACAACACCCAATTTTTTTAAAAGTGTTGGTCATTGGGGGAAAGGGGCCGGTTTAAAAACTATCCACCAAATAAAGGGGTCTGTCCGGCACAGGGGGCGGCGCTAACACGTTTTTTGCTATAGCGTGAGCTGCCTTTCCGTTCTTCATCGCGCTTAACTATAGTTGCAGGCCACCCCGGAACAACAAAATCACCTGCACAGCGCCCCCCGGCACATCCTGTTCAGTCCCAAAGCAATGGCTGACATAAAAAAAAAGGGGAAAAAAGGGGTCCCCCCATTTTCCATTTTTTCGCCCCAACCCTTTAAAAAAAATTTCACCCCAAGCCCTTTAAATTTAAAGTCCCCCCCAAGCCTTTTAATTTAAAGTCACCCCCAAGCCCTTTAAATTAAGTTTTTAAATTTAAGTCCCCCCAAAGCCCCTTAATTAATTTAAACCCCCAATTTTAAAATTAAGTCACCCCAATTTCCCTTAAATCAATTTTCCCCCCAAGTTTTTTAAATTTCTAGTTCTTAATCAATTTAAACCTTAAGTTTTAAAAAGGGTTACCTCAAGTTCTTATCAAGTTTTTATTAATTTTCATAAAAGTCGCATAAAAGTTTTTCAAGTTTTTTATTAAAGTCACTTATAATTTTTTAAATTAAATTTTTTTGGAAATATTACTGCATATCAAAAGGACCCAAAATACTTTTGTTTTTGGGGCCCTTTTCCGGGTATTTTTTTTTGTTAAAGATTTTGTATTTAGGGGCGGTGTTTTTTTTGGGGCTGTTTTGGGTTTTGCTGTCTTTCTTTATATTTTTCCCCATAAACGAAATAACCACCCCCCCCCCCCCCCCCCCCAAGCAATGACGCCAAAAAGGGGTAACTCTTTTTCCAAATAATCCATGAGGGTTTTGGGACTTAAAAAACAACTTGTTTCCTTTTTTGGGGCTCGGCACAACGGGTGTTTTTTCATTATGAGTTATATTCTGTGATTGCAACTTTTAATTTTTTTTGTTGTTTCCACTCTGCAAATTTTTTCCCTGCAACGCCCCCCGGGATAGGGGCTTTTTACTGGTCATTTTTTCCCCCATCTTTTTTTTCCCTGATTCGCTGTTTTTTGGGCTGGGTTTTTTTTAAAGGGGAAACAAAATCTAAAAATTTAAAAAAAAAAAATTTCCCATGATTAATGGCGATAAAAATTTTCCAAATCTGAAAAAAAGATCACATCCTAGAACTCTAATAAATTTTGGGTTAAAACGGGACCCCGGCGTTAAATCATAAAATAAAATCTTTCGAATCAAGGGAAAGCAAATCAACAAACCCTATTTTTAAGGTACAACTAAAACCTTTTCCCCCAACACTTTTTACCATTCTTAAACCCAAATTGCGCTTAAATACCTTTTGGGATACTTTACAATGTTTTGCTCGAAAACTGTTAAATCTTTCAAAATGCGAATTCTTTTCCCAAGGGTTACTGTTTTTTTTTTCCCAAAAGGGCCGCTAAAAAATACAGCCTTTCCTTTTGGCGCAAAATAGTTTTGGGTAAACAATTTGACCCTTTTTTGGAAGTTCCGGAAAAAAAATCATCGCAGTTCATGTTTTATTAAAAATAAATTTTATTTTTTTTTTTAAAAAAGGACACCGAAAAAACTATTACTAACCTTGAAAACCATTCTGCTGTTATTGGAGGCCAAGTGGGGTTTTACACAATGCTTGGTAAAAGCCTGTTAAAAATAAAACCAGCAGATTTTTCCAAACAGCTTTGAAGACCCCACCCAAAGCGATTGCTGTTTTTAAAAGCTTCTTTTGGCTCCCAAAGTTTTTTCTAGTTAACAAGGAAAACCCCCAAAAACAGAAACAATAAAAAAATTAAAAAAATACATTTATAAAAATCTTCATTTCGAAATGATAAATTGGGGGCGCTGGGGAAAAAAGCGCTTGTTTTTAAAGGGGAAGTAATTACACTTTTAAATAAACTAAAAAATAACAAGAGAGAAAAAGACATAAAAAAGAGCAAAGGACAACTACTCCCGCAAAAAAACCCCTATAAAAAAGAAAAGAAGGGAGCATTAGATTTTTTTAAACGCAAAAACTTAAACAACAGGGAAAAATGCAGCTACAAAATTTAAAGATTTGACCAGGCAAAAAAAAGGAATATTTTCTAGAAACCCAGGCAACAATTTAAAAATTTGCCCCCACCAAAATTTGGCGCCTTTTATAAACCCCTCGAAAAAAAAAAAAAATCCAAGAAATATGTTTATTGCCCCTTTGGCATGCCCGTTTGTTTTATTTTGTTCCCCAAAAATTTTATTGGCTGAATAAAAATTTTCCCAAAATCATTTTTTCCCCAAAAAGGGGATTTTGGAAAGGAAAATGACAGAAATTAAAAAGCTTAAAAGCAGGGGGGAGTCAGTGAACAAACACAAAAGAATGGTTACCCAAAACAACGATTTGGAAAATTTTTTTTTACCAGCGCCTAACGAATACAAAGACCACATTTTGTCAACACAATACCGAACAAACACCCATCAAATGGATCTTCTATATTTACCCCATGAACGATTAGACGAAAAAGTTTTAAGAAACCACTTACAGTCATTGATATAGCTTCAAGATACAAATGCTAAAACCATTAACCCAAAAGGGGCTTTTTGCTTTTTCTGTCGCTTTAAAACTGAAAAAATCAACGGGGCCCCCCTTAACTTTTTTTTTTTTTTTTTTCCCCCCCGCAGGGTTTTCCAAGTCGATGATGGAAAAAAATTTAAAAAAGGGTAAAAGGTAAATAAATTTATTTTTAAAACATAAGTTCCCAATTAAAAGGGGCTTTCCGGGAGTTAAACAGATCCGGGGTTTGGGTTTGAAAATTTTAAAAAAACCCATTTAATCTGAAAGCCCTTTTCCCCTCCCAGTATCACAAGAGCTAAATTGGAAAATTTTTCTGGGAAAACACAGAAGGGGTAGAAGCCCTCCCCTCATTTTGCGCGAAATGAAAAGGAAAAATTTTTAAAGGTCAAAACCAGTACAAGCAATCAGAAAACAAACAAAAATGTTTTTGAAGGAGAGTCTTCAAAAAAAAAAACTTTTTACCTTTTGGTTTGAAAGTGAGATACCTTATTCAAACCGGGGGAAAACGGAAGGGGAAAAACCCGCAAACAGGGGAAAAGATCCAGTTTTTGGGGTGTTGATCCATATGAGATAAAAAAAATTGTGAAAAGGGAAACCACCCGGTATTATTTACGAGAAACTGACCAGAACAAAACGACCAGCCCCCCCGGAAAATCTTTTGTGAAGGAAGAACGGGAGATTTAAACCCCCCCAGACACAGTTCCAGTCGCTTAAATTTTTTTTTAATTTAAATTAAAATGGCGGCAAAAATGGAAAAAGGAAGAACCTTACGTAAAATGGCAAATGGAAAACAAGAATGGGGAAGGAAGACCTTAAAATAATCGAAAAATATTTGATTATAATCCCTTTCTATTAGACTAAATTTAAGAAGATTGATTATGCCCTTTCTAGGAAAAAAACCTCAAATTTTGGGTTGGGAGCAAGAATATATTAAAAAAAATTTGAGCGCATTTAGCAGTAATGGATAATAAATTTTGGGTTTAAAATTGGGGGTGGGTAAGTTAACTTAAAAGAAAGTTTTAATCTACCAAATACATTTGGGTTTAAAATGGGAAACTCAAAGGGGAAAAGGCAGAAATGGCAAAGGAAAAGTCTTTAAAAAATTAAAAGCAAGATTTATTTGATATCAGTAGACATTAAAAGAAGTATTTGAGAAAAATTGACAATCCCCCGGCTAGAACAATCGCCAACAATCGCTTTAAAAACCCCCAAAACTTTTTTTTTTGATTTTGATTTATGGAAACAGGAAAAAAATTTTTGAAATGACAAAAAAAATTAAAAAAACCCCATCTAGCATTTAAAAAAAAATATTAAAATTTTTCCCAAATTAGAAGATGAAATAATTGGGAAAGTGGGGATTCTGAAAAAAATAAGCCCATTGATTATACTATTCTCCAATGACCCCCTTGCATAAAAAAACTCTGGAATTTTCCAAAAACTTTTTTTTGTGTAAATGCGGTCCCCCAGACCGTTTTGTTACAACTGTTTTTTTTAATCCCCAGCAGATTAGATTTGCAGGGTTGTAATTGGGCCTGATGAAAAGTCTTTTTTGCCCAACCCAAAGCTTCTTTGTAGTTGTCATGGGATATGCTTTATTGCACAAAACTTAAAGAGAAAATTCCCCCTTTTTTTTTCCCTTTTTTTTTTAAAAACTTTTTTGGCTTGAAAACTGCATTTTCCGGGCCTCAAACCAACCAAAATCCTTGATCACACCTCCAGATAATTTATCCTTCCAAACTTACCCAAAACCCCTTTTTGTTAATATCCCGAATGCAAAGGCCCAATTTTTTAGGGTTAAACAGATGTGTCGTACCATCCCGCATGCCCCTTAGCTACTTCCCAAATTTCCCTGTCCTTTTTTAGTTTTCTTCATAGGGGTATTATAACAAAGGGGAAACGGGATCTGTGTAAAAGAACCTGGACCTGGAAAACAAGGGTTTTAAAATATTGTAAAGAAAAATTCCCAACATCAAAAGCTTCGACAGCTCCCAAAAAAAGTAAACCCAAAAAAAACAGGGTTTGGGCCAATTTTTACTTTCTTTTTTTTCATCATTATGCCCAAAAAAAAAGATCATGAAATTTTTTCTGAAGTCTTTATAATTTTTGGGTTTTTAAGTCAACTTTAAATTTCATCGTTTTTTTCTAGTGGGCCCCAATTCTGACATCTTTTCCTTGTGCGGGTTTTTCCAATCTTTCCCAAAACAGCTGTTTTTTCCCCCCAAATTGAAAAAGTCCCTTTTTCCCGAACATCTGGGGATTTAGTTCTGAGATCAGTGTTCTTCAATTTTGGGATTGTTTCCATGAACTGTTTCTTGGGTCAAAAGCAAATTTTACGAGAACAGCTGTCCCAAATTAAACCATGTTCCCTTTAAAAAAAATTTAAAAGTCTGTAATGACAGAATAATTTTTTTTTCCCCGAAGAAATTTGGCACAAATTTAGGGGGGTTTCTGTCATTGACACTTTTAGACTTTCCTTTCCCCTAATTGGGTAGTCATTATGGGAATCATGAAGTTCCTGAGGGGTATTCCCAAATCAAATTCAAAGAATGAGACCTCTTTTTACGATCAGCTTTTAGAGTAGGTAGCCATTTAAAAAAATTTTTAATGTCTTTGAGTCCGGGTTTTATTTTTAAAATTACGTTTAAAGGGAAATGATTGCCCCATAGCCCAACCAAACAGATTGTTTTTCATCTAAATACATAAATAGTTAGGGCCTTTTACTTGGACATAATTTGTCCCAAATATTTGTTGTTTTCTTTAAAAGTAATTTGGGGGCGACGCCAAAAACTGATTCCCCCCCCGCAATCCGTTTTCAAACATCTTTAACATTGGGAGGTCAGACAATTTAAAACAATTTTACTCCCGTAAATTTTTTAAAAAAGCGTCCCCCCGCTCATCCCCGGCCCCAGAAAATAATGCGCGGGGGTCCACTGTAATGTTTCATGCAAAGGGCTTCCCTTTAAAAACCCAAAAACGTCCGCCAAAAAACAGGTTTTTCCCCATTAAATAAGAACACGATGTCTCCCCCTCGTTTTTCACCCCAACTTCTCCAAAGCAAACTTTTAGCTGCTGGTAACAAATCACTGATGTCCTTCCTCTAAACTAGAAAAGAACGCGCCTTTAGGCGGGAAATGGGGATCATCGCAAACCTTTTCCCCCCCCGTTTTATGTACTCAAAAGGGTAAACGCCCCTTTCCCAACAAAGTTGGGTAAAAAAATTTTTCTGTTTTTTGGGGCCCCGGACTTTTGGGGCATAGCCAGTGACTCTTTAAAGAACCCCCAAGTGTTGCATAGAGTCTAGAAAACATGTTATTTTAAAATTTAAACAAAATGTACTTTTTTGAATACTTTGGGAAAGCATGACACCCTGAAGTCGCGGGTTTCTTTCTTTTTCATTTTTAAGGTGAGATTTGGGAACCTCGCAAGTTGGAAAAAATATACAGCTTCCCCTGTCTTTTGGGTCAAACTTTAGTTGAAGATTGCATTTTACTGGTGCTGCCCCCCTCTAAAACCCTTTTCCCTAAATTTATCATGGTCTCTTACTGTTGGGGTTCTCTGCGGGGCAACCAAGGCCGCCCCACAAAATCCAACAGTGAAATGGGGTGATCATACGGGGTTTTTGGTCTTTTTTGGGGGTCCCTTATGATTTTAGATAAGTTTTGATTATTAGAAAAAAGGCATTACGCACTTGGGTGCATGCGTTTTAAGAAGTAATTTTTCAGCATTTGGGGCCTCTGTATAATTCTTTGGGTTTGAATGGGCCCCCATCCGACCTTTAAAAATGATGAAAGGGAAATGAGCAAAATCGATGATTACTCATTAAGACGGGTTTTAGGAAGTTTTTTGTGGGGGTTTGGTTCCCTTTATAAGGAACAATGAGTGATTCGAAGTCCCGCGTAAAAACAACATATGGGCTAGGGTTTTTAAAAACCGGGTTTCCCCCCTTCTTTAAAAATAACTTTACTGCCTCTCCGGGGGTAAAAAGTTCTGTAAAAAAAAGTCAACGGGGTGATACAATTTTTATATGTTCGCCTTTGCAGCTTTAAAAGGGCGGAATTCTTTTTTTTAAAAATTTTTTTACAGAAAAATTTTTGTTTTTCTATGTTTGTTTTGTAGTAAAGCAAATAGTTTAAACTACCCCATTTTTGGGGTTTAGAGGGTAGTGCAACCCATTAAGGGTTTGCATCAGGGGTAAGTCTGCATGAGTTTTTGGGGGTTTGGTTTTGCCAAATTTTTGGACTGTTCTTTTACAAACCCCCTTGGGAGTAAAGGTTTGGTTTCTTCAGACCAGTGTAGCATTAAAAAGTTTTGGTGGATTTTGTTTTCAAACTGATCAAATTTTTTTCTAACACCATAGGGAAAATTTAAGGCCGGTTTAAAATTAAAAATCATTGGGCCCCCTGAAAAAGTTTAAAAATTCCCCCTCCCCTGCTTTTTGCAAAGTATGCAGCCACAAAACGCACCACATAAAACAAATTTGTCGTCTTGAATTCTTTATTTTCAAAAACGGGCCCCTTTGCAACTAATGTTGGAGGCAGTGGAAATTTTAAAACTTGCCCCACAATCGGGCTCATACTTACCCGTTTTAATCTGATTTTCTATGACTTCCCCCTGACCAACCAAAAGCCTCTCATTTGGGCCTTCTTTAGCGGGGCCCCATCAAACTGTGTAAGCAGCTGGTCCTTTCCCCAAACCCGGGTTTTAAATCATTAGAGGAAAAATAGGGCGCTTTTTTAGGTTTTAGACCCCCCGAAAAATTCTAAAATTTTTTTTTCATTTTTTTGGTTTTTATGTCCCATTAAAAAAACAACCTTACTTTAACTGGGGGGGTTTTTTGTTAGTTTTTCTTGGAACTTGAGAAAAAGCGGTACAACGCTTTCCCGCCTTTTTTGGATTAAAAACTTTTAAATCAAAACTCCTTTAGTGCTCTTGACAAACGCCCCTTCCTCGGGCATTGCTTCAAACAATTCATCTGAACCTTTTAATATCTTATCCTGTTTTATTTCTTTTTTAACCCAAAATAAATTTTTTTAAATTTAAAAAAAAAAAACTTAATCAGAATCAATATTTAACGGTCTTTTTGTGTTGGGGCTCATAAACTAAAGGGATAAACCCCCTTTTGGGGGTTTTTAATGTGAGCTTTTTTTGAAAAGAGTTTAATGTTTCGTTTACTTTTTTTTTAAAAATTCCTTTTTTTTCTGGGCGGTGTCGGTTTTTGAAAAAAGTTGCCCTTTTCCTTTCCCTTTTAAGATCAAACTTTTGTCTTTTTTTCCCTCAAAATCCCTTAGGCGACTAAATTCTTCCCTCCCTGAGTTTGAGTCAGCAAGTTCTTTTTTTATTGTCAGTTTAAGGAAATAAGTTTAAACTGGTTTTTTAGGGTTTAACCATAGCTGTGTGCTTTTGGGGTTTTGCTTTTATTTTTTTTTCTGCAGACTTCCCCGCCAATGAAACACAGGCCAAGAGTTTTAAAAACAACCACCTTGAGGGATAGCCCCAACCGGTGCAAAAATACGCCTGTTGCAAAAAAGACCTACACTTTTTTCCTGCTGGGTAGAGCACTAGTGATCGAAGCTCCCTATTAACAAATGAACAGCATTAAAAAACAGCAGAATACCCTTTGGTTTTTTGGTTTTTCTGTATTTTGGGGGGGCCGCTCTAGTTTTTGTTGCATTTGTATTATTTTTGTTTTTAAACTGAAAGTTTTTTTTCTACAGGGAACAGAATTTTCCCTTTCCCATCTCTTCTTTGGGGGACTTTTTGGGTAAAATCGTAACAGACATGCTTTTTTTAAAAAAAAAATAATTTGTAAATTTGGGTATCTTTCAATCTGTTATCTTGAATATTTTACTGCGCATCAAATTTTTTAAAAACAATTACATTAATGGGTTTTTCACTCTTTTTTTTCTTTTTTCAATTTTAATGTTTATTTAAAGTCTTTAAAATGTTTCCCCACTCCGGTGCCAAATGAATTTTCCTCTGTTTACCTTTGGTCAATCCATAAACCGTATTTTGTTTTTTTAAATATTCATCAAGTCCCAACACTGGAAGGTTTTAGATCTTTAGACCAAGGTCTACTGGGTTGGGCTTTTTAGACCTCCCCCTCCAAACAATTTTCTTTTTTCATTTAAAATGAGATAAGGGTTAAAAACCCACTAAACCCTTGACTTTTGGTTAGGAAATTTCCCTCAAAATTTAACATTGTACTTTTTGTTATTTTAGGATTGAATAAACTTTTCACTTTTTTCTTTTGAAAGGTTTTTTCACTTTACACAGCCCAAAAAAATTTCCCTTTTAAAGGGGTCTTCTGCGGCCGCTAAAACTAAAGTTCCATATAGTGTCTCTCTGCTTTTTTAGGATATTTTAATGATGAATCACTCTTTCGTAATATATTGCTAAATTTTGGGCTGATTTTGTTGCTCAAATTTTGCCTTGCTAAGTTAGGGGTTTCTAACAAAGCAAACTCCAAAAAGGATGTCGAAAAAGCTGTACTTGGGAAAACATTTTCTGTAAATTTAAAAGACACGTTTTTTAATTTATTTAAAGTTAAAACCCTAAGACAATCTGTCTTTTTAAAGCTCCTTGAAAATAGGCGCATGCGCTTTTTTAAAAACCAAAATCTAAGGGAAAAAAAGGGGATTTTCCATAAGCAAAACCCTTTCAAAACTTTAAACTTGTTTCCGTCTTTAAACGTCTTCCCCGGGGTCATTCTGTGTTTTTTGTGCTTTGTTATTTTCGATTCCTTTAAACGGGAAGAACGGCCCCTTTTATTATCGGGGGGCCATAGATCAGAATGATTAAAATATGTCCCGCATTGTGTAAAGAAAAAAATTTTTTTTTTCTTGCCCCCCAAGTTTTTAGAAAATTTTTTTAAAAGATTGGGCCCCGGGGGGGGGGGGGAACCCGAAACTGTACAACTGTCCTGTTTTCGTCTTTTTGCTGAAACAAGTTCAAAAATTTTTAAAGTAACCGGGCAGAAACCCGGGACAATTTACTTCATCTCTCCTAGGGCCCGGAAATTTTTAAAAGAAAAAAATTTGATCTGAATCAAAAAAGTAGATGATTATTTGGGAAAAAAATAATTTTTCGGGTTTTTTTCCCTCACTCCAAAAAGGGGGCCCTTTTAGTCTTCTATCCCGGGGCAAGAATCGAAAACCCTAACTTGGACTTTTTTTTTAAAACAAAATAAAAATTTTTTTATTTAAAAACCCTGCAAAGAAAAAGGGTGTTTTGATCCTGGAACGACAAAGATTTAAAGACTCCTTTAAAAACATCCATTACAACATTGCGGCCCTGAATTTTAAAAGAAAGTAAGGTCAAACATTTTTTTTCAAAGTTTAGGCCAAGAACCTCCCGAATTTTTTAGAAACCCCAATGATTTTTAAACAAAAAATGAAACCCCCTTTTTTTGGAAAACGACGAAGGACAACCTGTTCACTTACAACTAAACCAGACTCACAAAGTTTTTAAAAAAAAATTAAAAATTAACAAAGGCTCAGTTGAGCGAACCCCAAAAACGCCTTGGCCCTTAAAAAAACCCCAAAAATTTGACAGTGAGGGAGTTGCTAAACTTTAAAAACACACTACAAAAAACCCCAACAATAAACCCAAAAACAAAAAATAAACCCTTTTAAAAATTTAAGCCCAACCCAGACGAAAAAAATAGAAAACCCCTTTTTTCCCGAAGAAACAGCATTAAAAACTATGCACGATCCGGCCCCCCACCTATGAGAAAAAAAAACAGCCCCTTTACATGCTTTAAAAGCCCTCAGAGGCGAAAATTTAAAAACAATTTAGCAAAACTGGGTGAAAATAGATAGCATATAAAAAAAAAAAAAAGAAAAACTAGTTTTAGGCTGAAGACCAAAACTTAGGACCTGGTTTAAAAAAAGAATAACACAAAGACTAAAAGAAACTTGGAAAAAGAGAGATCAGCAAGACAGAAGTTTGTCTAAAAACCGAGAACAATTACCCAACTCAAGTGAAGGGAAAAATAAGAGAAAATATCCCAAAAAATTTTATATGAAGGGCACAACGTTAGCAGAACCCAAAAAAACACTGTTTTTAGAAGCAAGGGGTCACATTAGCAATGTTATAAAAAGCCCCTTTGGATTTCAAAAAAGTACACGGGGGTTGGCTATTTCAGGGGGCGGTTTGGGGGGGGGGGGTAGTGCCAAACCCGGCCCCCAACTCCCCCACCTGAAAATCCCGGGGGAAAAAAACAAATTGATCAAAAATTTCAAGTTTATTAAAAAAAAATTTGCCAGTAAGGGGAATAGATTCTTTGCCTGGTAAAAAAAGGGGGGATCGTTAGCTGGGTTTTGTCTGCCCCAAGTAAATTTGTTTTGGGTTATGGGGTGAGCACTTATGGGCATTAGTTGGGCCCTTAAAAATTTTGGGTTTTTTTATAGTTTAAAATAAAGACCAAGTAAAACCTAGGGTTAATTTTAAACCAATAACAATTTCTGTCTTTTTATATTTCGGGGGTTTGCTTTTATTTTACCAGGGGGGTTTTTTTTGGGGGTGGGGGGTTTTTAAGGGGGGGGTTTTGGGGGGGGTTTTTTTGGGCCCTTTGGGGATTTTTTGGGGGGTTTTTTTTTTTATTGCTATTGGGTTTGGGTTTGAATTTTTTGTCGTTTTTTTTTCCGGGCCTTCTCTTCTTTTACCACCCCCAAGGAAATTTTATTTTATAGTTTTAATTTTTGTTTCCCATCTGGAGTCTAGGGCCCGAAGGCAGCATTTAAAAACCCTTTCCAACGCAAAATTACTTTCGATCTTTCTTTTGCAAAACATTTTTTGGGACCTTTTAAAACTTAAGCCCAAAACAAATTTCAGAATTAAAAGAATCCCCCTAAAAATTTTCTAAATACTGTTTTTTGGGGGTCAAAACCCGGAGAAGGGTCAATTATTTTTGGGCTTTGTTTTGGGTTGGGGAACCTAGCAAAACCAAACATAAGTACGAAAAAGTCGTTTTTTTCGTTCTATTCCCGCTTTTGGTTTGCCCCCCTTTGAAGGAAACCAAAAAAAATTTTTGTCCATTGGGTGTTTTATGCTCTTGCTCTTGGACCCCCAGGTGAACATTTGTGGGCCCGAAGAGAAAAAAGTTTAAGGAGGATTCCAATCAAGTTAACTTTCCCATTTCCGCCCCCAAAAATAAAGAGTGCCTAAACCCGATTTAAAATCCAACTTTTGTCTAAGTTTTCTTTGGGCAAAATCAAATTTTGTTACCGTCCTTTCAAAAAACCTTTTTAATCTATTCTGTTGCGAATGGATTAAACGTTTTGTCATTTGGTAAAAAGGGGCCCTTTCAGTTCAGAAAAAAAACGTCCCGAAGGTGAAAAAAAAAGGGAAAAATATACACGACCTCACCAAAGGATCAGGGTGATTTAAATGAACACATACGAACGGTTTCCCCAACCCCCGTTGAAGCACAAAACACAGCCAAAATTTTAACGGGGTTTTGAAAAAAATGCACGGATGACTAAACACACTTTTCGGGGTGTGTCGTTTTTAAAAGGGGGTTAAGGAAAATCGGGTTTTAAAGGGTAAAAAACCTTTTTTGAAAGGCGTCCAAATGATCACCGAAAAAGTCGAGGGGAAACCCTTTTTATTTTTTTAAAAAATTTAAGTTTCGGTCCAACAGAATATTTTGCTTAAATAAATTGAATGCACTCATTTTTTAAAATTTTTTTTTAAAAATGTTTTTTAACCCCAAAACAACTCAAGCCCGTCCCTTTGTTTTTTAAAAATGCCCATTGATTAAAAGAATGCGGAAACCCCAAAAAGGCGCACTCCATTAAATTTTTTACAAAGTCGAAAGGGTTTTAAAATAAGTCAATCCAAGAGGAATAATAAGAACAAAATTTTTAAAAATAGAGGGGAAAATTATTAGCCAAAACCATACCTGATGGGTTTTTACGGGGTTTTTCCCCGCTAAAAGAAGCAATGATAAATTTTGACAATTTCCTTTAAACTTTTAAAAAGCAAATTTGGGAAAAAAATGTTGACATTCCAAAACCCGAAGAAGAAGAAGTAATTTTTCCTTTTTGATGGAGAGCTAGCTAAAATGTTAGGCTTTGCAAATGACAAATTAAACCGTTTATGCTTTTTTTTGTTACAACCAGACGAAAAACAACTTTTTGAGGGAGAAAAACCCCCCGATCTTGGGTTACATTTTTTACTCTAGGGTTTTATTTGGACGAGCTGAGCACTGATGGGAAAAATTAATGATGGAAACCCCAAATGTTTTAAGACTCTTCCCAAACAGGGGAAAACTGCATATTGCATTAGAATTTATAAAGATTTCCCCAACTTAAAAGTTTTAAAAAATTTTGCTTGGGGAGGGTCAGATCATTTAATATAAAAACAAAAACCAAAAAGAAAAAAATCTCAATGGGACACCTGCACATTGTTTTGGGAAAAAAAATAATAAGGGGTTCCCAAAAAATAATGTCCCCGTGGGGGCCCGAAAAAAACGGGGGGTTTCAAATTTGCGCCCCGAAAAGGTGTGTAAAATTTTGAATTAAAAAACCTTCAGACGTTGAGGACTTTTAACAAAACGGTGAGATAGGCACTTTTTATGGTTTTGGGGACACTAAAAAATGGTTATTATAAAACGCAAAGAAGGTTAAACGACAGCCCAAAAAGGGGTTTTCCTTTAAAATAGAACAACTACGCAATGTAAAGCAAATAAAGGGGGGTTCCCGTATGAATATAAAATATTTTGAAAAAACTGAAAAACAAATGGCACTTTGAACCAAATTTTGAATGGGACATAAAAATTTTTAAATTTTTAAGCCCATTTTTCAAATTTTTTGGAAACCCTCAAAAAGTTTTAGAAAAGCCCTTTGAACTCGGCCCTTTACATGTAAGTCTTTTGCCCAGAGGGCAACCGTCGGAAAGAGAAAAAAAATAAAACCGTTTGGGGACAAACCGTACATCCCCAAGGGAAAAGAATCGGGTTTTTAAAAAAAAAAACTTCTACAAAATTACAGTTCATTTTTCCAAAGCAAAAAAATTAAGGGGACAAGGATTTACAATGATATTAAAAAATTTTTTGTCTTTTAAAAAAAAGGCGGGGAAATGGAGCTTTTGGGCGTCATGACAATCTTATGAAAGGAATTCTTATTAGCTGGCCAAAAAATTTTAAAGTTGACAAACTTTAAAATTACTGTCGTTTTTTTCTTTTCAAAAGGCGAGGATAATTAAAGGGCATAAAAACAACAACAAAATTGATATTATTTAAATAGAAACCCATCTTACAGGGAAAAGAACTGGAAATTTAAACTTACACATTTGGGCCTTATAGGGTTTTATTATACTGAACAAAATTTTTGGGCAGAGAGTATGATAAAAACAAAAACGGATTAGGGTTAAAATTTTGTTTTTTAAAAATATGGGGCAGACAACTTTTGGGGTTTAATGCCCCAAGTTTTAAAATTTATGACAAAAACCCCCCAATTTTTCATTGGGTTTGGGGGACAACTGGGTTTTGGAAAAACAATATTTGTCCTCGGGCCTATTTTCAAACAGTTTTTTAGTTATAAATTTTTTTTCAAATGTAAATTTTTTGCCCCAAAACTTTAAAAGGGAAAAAAGCATATCAAAGACAGAAGGGTTTTTATGGGGCGGATAGAAATCTATTTAAATTTTATTCCTAAACAATAAACTTAAAACGAGTGCCCTTGAACATTTTTTTTTTTGACAAATTTGAAGAACTTTAGACATTTTTAATTTTAAAATGATTTTTTCAGCAAAAAGGATATAGCAAAAAAAGAAACGCCCTTTGGTTTAAAAATGGCTTTCAGGGAAGACATGCTGGGGTAAGTGTGTGGGTTTTTTGTCAAAAATATAACTCAGTTTTTAAAAAAAACTTTTTTAAAGCAATTTTTAAAACTGTAGTTTTATTTTCACAAGAAAGACAGAGACCATTTTGATAAGTAACCCGGGAAAAAGATTTTATTGAAAAACGATCAAAAAAAACGAAGGATTAAGCAAAAACTTAAGTCTCAAAAAATTTTCCCAAATTAGGGGTTAAAAAAAAAGAAAACCTACACATTATGTATGTTTGTAAAGTTTTACTATTAGAGAACTATAAAATTTGCTTTCTGGGTAAAGCCGGCGGAGCAAAAGCGAAACCGGCTTCAGCCGGTTGGGGCTGGGGGAGGTGGGTGAAACCCGAAAAGCCTATTTTTAAGTTCTCTAGCCGAGGGTCTTGGGGGTTTTTCTGGTTTATGTTTTAATGTGGGGGGCCCCACTTAATCTTTAGAGAATTTGGAAAAACCCCCCGGGAAATGAAAGAAAGCACAGTGGGGGAAAAAAGATGTGGAAAACTAAAATCATATTTTTGATTTTGAGCCCATCCTTGAGAATCCACTTAAAAGGGTACCCGGGGGCCAAAAGGTGTCAACAGTCAAAAAAAAATCTTTTCTTGGGTCTCCTAAGAGATGCAATATCCTAAATGGGTTGAAACCCAATAAAAAACGTGTGTGTGTTGTTTGTGTGTGTGTGGTGTGTGTGTGTGGTGTTTTGTGTGTGTGTGGGGTGCGTGGGCTGTGTGTGGGGGGGGGGGGGGTTTTTTTTTTTGGGGTGTGTGGTGTGTGTGTAATGGAGATTAAAAAAAAGTTCGTAAACTTTTTTCCCCCAGAGACAATTGAACAAGCGGGCTGTTGCCTGAGTTTTTCCCCTAGCAGGTACCTGAGGGCCCCCGACATTTCCCGCTGGCATCCCACCCCCCTCTAAACCCCCCCCCCCTTAGTGTCACGTGAAGTTTCCCCCAGGGGGTAAAAACCTGATGAAATAAAATTGATGAAAAGGAAAACGTTTCCTGGCGTCGAAAAAACTAAGGTTTGGGAAGGACTGTGTTTGGTCCTTTCGCTGTTGAGATTTTGCCGGGGAGAGAAAATTTTTGGGCTTACGATTTTTTACTCGCTGTGGGCTTTGAGGACTTAAGCGATACTAGGGTCTGTTTTTTTTTTACCCTTCCCTTTACCCCCGCAGTGGGAAAAACTACAGCCTTAAATTTTTTTTTTCCCTTTTTAAGTTTAAAAACCGCAGGGGATCCCGGAGTCACTTTCTTTTTTATTCTGCGTCCAGGGTGGGGGGCACGTGATAGTAAACGCTCAATGAACCCAAGTTCAAAATTTTTTTTTTTTTTTAATTTTTTTTTTTTTTTTTTTAAATTTTTTTGGTTTTTTTTTTTTTTTTTTTTTTTTTTTAAAACACCAAGGTTTTCTCTCCACTCATATGCGCACTTAGGGTCCAAAAACCCAAAAAATTTCCCCTCTCTCTGGGAATGGGGTTCATGCATTCGCTTTCTCTTTTGACACGACTGAGAACAAGAAATAAATTTTTACTCAAATTACAATTACACAAAGAAAAATCCAAATGAATGGGATGAAAACACAAAGGGACAAATTTCTTTTTAATGCCCGGGTTTTTAAAAATAGGCCTATAATGGTTTCCCTTTCCTGAAACCCGATTCCTCTCTCCTCACACACACAAAAACACACACACACAGTCTTTGACGCCCCAAGCCCGCGTAAAAGACCTTGCTTTTCCCCCCCGGGCCCCAAAAAAATTTTTTTCTCTCGTGTCGTGTTGCTATCCTCCCTCTCCGTTTTAAATTTAAAAAAGAAATTTTAAATTTAAACAAAAAAATTCCCTTGGCCATGCCGTTGTCCCAAAAGGGGGCTCTACCCCCTTTTTTCCCCAATTTTTTTTTCCTGCAGCCCCCCTCGCCCAAAATCCCCTTCCCCAAAAAAAACCTACCCCAATAGCCCTAGCAAACAACCCCCCTTTTCGCCAAATGTCGTTTTTAAAGTCACTTTCCCCCCAAAAGTTTTTAACTCCCCCCCCTAGGGAGAGGGGGTTTTCGCGGTCAAAATTTGTTGCTCGGTTTTTAAAACCTTTTCTGGGATACCAAATTTGGGGCCCAAAAAAACGTTTTTTTTGGGAAAAAAATTAAAAAACCCCAAAAAAAAAAATCGAAAAATTTAACGCTAATGGCAAGGCAAAACCCCCCCCATTTTCAACTAAGGGGGGCAAAAACCCCCACCAACACCACCACCAACCCCCCCAAAACTACGGCCCCACAACCCAAAAAATAAATTTTTTTTTGGTCAAATTTTTCCCCCCTTTAGTAATTTTTCATTGAATTTGCCCAAACAAAAGAATTTGACTTTTTGCTGCAGTCCAAAAATTCCCTTTTTGCCCCCAATATCAAAAAACCCCCCACTACGGGGGGGCTCATTGCTGGGCCCCAAATACTAATAAACAAAAATTTCCCCCTTTTTTTTTTTTTTTCTTTTTCCCAGGGCTTTCCCTTGTTTTTTTTTTCCCCCCCTTTGGGGAAAGAGGAAATTGGGGGGGCGTAAAAAAGCTTTTTTTAAGAAAATTTTTTTGAAACAAAAGCCATTTTAAAAAAGGGTTTTCCCCCCTGAAAAAAAAAAGGGCTACTACTACAACTACAACCTACCAAAACAACAAAAACTAAAAACAAATACTTAAAAACCCAAAAAAAAATACAACTCAACTAAAACAACAAAAACAAATACAAAAAAATACAAAAAACAACTACAAAAACAAAAAAAAAATATTACTACAAATTTTTTTTTTGGTCATTGTCCGGGTCAAAATTTTTTTTTGGGAAATTTTCCCCAAAAAAAAGAATTTTACTGAAGCGCAGTCAAATTTGTTCAAGGGGGGAAAAAAACAAAACCAAAAAAACCCCCTCGAAAAAAAATTGCTGCAACTACTACAAATACTACTTTAACATTTCGTTTTTCTTTTTTCTTTTTTCCCTTTTTTTAAGGGGGCCCCCGTTCGATTTTCTACACTTTTTGGGGAAAGAGATTTTTTAAAAAAGTTTTCGATTTTCAATTTTAAAAAAAATTTTAAATGATCAACCCCGGGGGGGCCCATGTTCCCCATGTTCCATCCAAACGCAAAAGCCCAAAGATTTCGGTTCCGACGTACGATTTTCGACAAACCCTTCCCCCCCTAACAAAACTTAAAAGGGAATTTCCCTTTAAAAAAAAAAATTTTTAAAAAAAACCGGGGAAAAAGCTTTTTAAAAAACACCCAAAAGGAAAAATTTTTTTTTCCGGGGCGCGTCGATGGGCCAAAATTTTTTAAAAAACGTTTTAAAAAAAATTTTTTTTTTTTTTTGTAACTGGGGTCACTTTTTTTTGCGTTTTTATAAAACTAAAAAAATTAAATTTTATAAAAAAATAAAAAAAATATATATATTTTTTTTGCGGGGCATTGCAACCCCAAAACGCCTTAAGTTGCTGGAATGGTTTCTCGGTACTTACCCCTTTGGGGGTTTTTTAAAATTTATTTTTTTTTAAAACCCCTTTGGGGGAAATTCCAAAATTTGGCCCCCACACTTGTGTCTTAAGGGGTTTAAACTTTTTTTTTTTTTTTTTTACAAGAAAAGGGGGTTTTTTTGTTCCCTTTTATGATTTTTTTTCCCCTTTTTAGGGGGGCCCCCTTTGGGGGTGGTTTTTTTTTGGGAAAATCAACAAAAAAAAACCCAACGGTTTTGCAAAACCAGCTTTTTCGGGAAACTTTTTTCTTAAAAACTAAAACCAAAGGGGAGGAAAAATTTCCCTTTTCCCCAATCACAAGGTGGAAAAATCGGGTTTTTGAAATATCGGGATCAAAACCAAAATTTAAAATTTTAAGCGAGTTTTCCCCCATTGGAGACGGCACTCCTTTTGGAGACTGTAACTTTTCTGAAGGCTCATTTTTTAGAAGCATTTAAATTTTTTTTTCCCATTCGCCCCCTCAACAAAATACTGTAAATTAGGCAAATTTCTACCAGTGCAGATATGAATCTTTTCCCCCCCCCCCCCCTTTTCTTCAATCCCCAACATAAGAGCAAGCTTTGTTTATAATTGAAAATTAAATTCTTGGGAGTCCCCTTGCAACACCCAAACTGCCTGAATTTTCTGGAAAGGTGCTCCCGGGACTTACCATTTTTTGTATGTATGCTGCATTCATGCATGTTTCGAAGATACATTTTAGGTTTTTTAAATTGGTGAATGGGTTTGGGGGCGGGGGAGGGGGGAGTGTGGGGGTGTGTCCCCCACGGGGCATGGGGGTGTTTGGGGTGTAAACAAGTGCTTGCCAGGGGGCGCGCGAGCCCTTTCATGTGAGAGAGTGTGCTTGTCTGTGCACGCGCCCCACCACGAATCAAGCAAGTGCACTCACGAACACCGGCGTGCTCGCGCGTAAGAGTTAAATTGGGTCGCCCCCGGGAAACAGCCCCCCGGGGGGGGTTTAATCTGGGCCCCCGTCCCCAGAACAACCCCCCAAGAAGTTAAAATTTGGGCCCCAGCCCAAAAAGCCCCCCTTTTTTTTTTTTTTTTTGGGAAGACTTTTTCTTTAAAAAAAAAAAATTATTGAACCGAAACATTTTGCGCGAAAATCACAAAACCCGGAGCACAACAAGCGAAAGCTTATGTTGGCCCCCGCCCAAACAAACCTCTCCCCACCCCCCGCCCCCAAGAGGTTTTAAAATGGGTTTGAAACGCCCCCCTTCCCGGGGGAGCTAATCGGCACGGGGCCCCGAAAAGCCCCCCCACCCCCCCCCCCCCCCCCCCCTAAAAGTTAAACCCGGACCTGGGTTTAAACAACCCCCCTTTCCCGGGGAGCTAATCTGGGACTAACAGCCTTTCCCCCCCCCCCCCCCCCCCCGGGAAAATCGGAAAGTTAAACTGGTCCTGGTCCCGAACAGCACCCCCCGTAACCGCCCGGGTTTTAAACGCCCATGCATTTAAAAGGCGGGATAAACGACAAAACCGCGGGTTTAAGTCCAAACCCTTTTGGGCCCCTGTGCGACAAAAACCCCGGGAAAGTGCGAAAAAAAACACGGTTTACGG
>JAMYXO010001004.1:5000-7500 GCA_033310375.1 Conus canariensis
TCATCAGACATCTCATCTCACTCTTCATCCATTCTCCTCCTCCTCCCCATTATCATTAATATTATTACTATCATCATCATCATCTTCATCATTATTTGCTTTATTGATGATTTTAATTATTAAATGGTTATCATTTATAGTTGTTCTTGTACATTGTTGTTATCATTTATCATCGTTCTATTGTCTTTATTTTCAATATAAGTATACATTACTATTAATACTTTATTATTTATATTTTTATCATTATTGATGTTATTATCATTTTATACTCGTTATTATTGTTGTTGGTGCTTATTGTTGTTGTTGCTGTTGGATCATTATCTTAAGTAGTAGTGTATTTCTATTATTATTACTTTTAAATAAAATTCAACATTTATTGTTCCTGTTATTATCATCATTACTAATAGTTTTATTACTCATTGTCATTACAATTATTCTCATTATTATCATAATTTATCATTAGATGGCCTCTATATGGGCGAATCATATACAGAAGACGCCTATCTTTTCGCATGTGTGGTGTGTGTGTGTGTGTGTGGGTGTGCGTGCCGGGGTTTTTGCGTGCGTGCGTGGCGTGCGTGCGTGTGTGTGTGTGCTGTGTGTTGTGTGTGTTGTGTGTGTGTGTTGTGTGTGTGTGGTGTGTGTGTTGTGTGTGTGTGTGTTTGTGCGCGCGCGGCGTTCCGTGCCACACTTGCGTAATGCGTGTGTGTGTGTGTGGGTGTGTAGTGTGTGTGTGTGTGTGCGCGCGTGCATGCGCGTGTTAGGAGTGCGTGCCGTGCGCGCCTCGTGCGGTGCGCGAGTGTGTGTGTTTGTGTGTGTGTCGTGTGTGCGTGGTGTCGTGCGGTGTTGTGAGTGTGTGTGTGTGTGTATGTGTGTCGTGTGTGGTGGGTCCCTCCCGCTCTCTTCTCCAGACACTAATGTGCGTGATGTATGACGATCCATTTAACCCATTCCAGTCGATTTCCGTGTCGTGGTCGGAACGTCAGGGGAAGTAACTCAAACGAGCTACCCTGACTTCATTGTACGAGATGACCAAGGGCCAATTGTCCGATTCATCCCCCTGTACTTTTCTCTCTTTTTTGTTTCGTTTTGTTTTTTCATTTCTGTTCTTTTTTGTTCGTTTCTTGTGTGGAAGTGAGTGCGCGTAACATTTATTAACCGTGAGTGTTCGTCTGTCTTTGATTTTGCCGACGTGTCTGTTCATTCTCTCTTTCTGTCTTTTCGTTTTTTCTTCCTGTTGTCCTATTACTCCTTTCTTTGTTACTTTATTTTGGTCTGTTTCTAATCTCCTCGCACTGACTGTCTTTCAGTTATGTTCATTCATTTTTCTTTTCTTTTCTTTTTGTTTGCCTTTATTTTGCTTTAGTTTTTTCTTTTTTTGTCTGTTCTTGTTTTTTTTTCCTTTTCTTTTTTTCTTACCTTTCTTCGTTCTTTTTTCTTTCTTTTCTTCGTTTTTACCTACTTTTCCCCAGTCTTTGGGCTTCCCCCCCCCCCCACCACTTCCATCTCTCTTTGTCCCTTCTTTTTCTTTTCTTACTTTCTTAAAATTTTCTTTTCCTCATGTATATTTCTTCTTCTCGTTTTGTATCGTCCTTTCTTTCTTTCTTTCTCTCTTTCTTCTTTCCACCGTTTGTTTAATGTTCGTTTCTTCAGCCCTTCCTCTATTCTTACCTTTGTTCTCTTTGTTTTTACTTTCTGTCATTCTTCAGTTTAAAAAAAAAAATTCTTCCTGTTTTGCTGTTGATTTTTTTTTTGTCTTTCATAATTTCCTTCTTCCTTTTTCTGTTGTATTTTAACTGTTTTTTTTTTTTTGTTTCTCTTGTTTCTTTCTTTCTTCCGCTTTTTTCTTTTTTTCTGCTTTTCTTCTTTCTTCTTCTTTTGCTTTTCTTCTTTGGGTTTTTTCTTTTTCTTTCTTTTTTTTTCTTTCTTTGTTCTTGTCTCATCTGTCTTTCTTTCTATCTCTCGTCTTCCTTTCTTTCTTCTTTTTGTTCATTCTTCGTTTCTTTACACTCTTTCTATCTTTTCGAATTTCTTTTTCTTTCAGTTTTCATCGTTTCTTTTTATGTTTTTTTTTTTTTTTTTTTTTTTTTTTTATTCGTCTGACTTTTATTTAATCACTCTTTTAAACTTTCTACTTGCTTCATCTCTCCATCTCTTTCTCTACTTGTTCTCTCGTTGTTACAACGGAACGAAATTGAAGTGGACTACCAAAATGGGTTCTCTTCATTCCGACTGGAGCTGGAATTTTTCTGTCTGTCCTGTTTGTCTCACGGCGCGCGCGCGCGCGGTGGTGGGTAGGCATTGTGTGGTCTCTGTGGCGTGTGGGTAATTGTGTGTAGTGTGTGTGATCGTGTGTGTGTGTGTGAGCGCGTGCGTCGCGCCGCGCAACTATGTAGCTCTTTTGTTTTGTGGTGTGTGGTGTTGTGTGTGTGTGTAGGGTGTGATGTGGCGTTGTGTTTTGTGTTTGTGTGTGTGTGTGTGTGTGTGTGTGTGTTGTGTG
>JAMYXO010001004.1:15000-34605 GCA_033310375.1 Conus canariensis
TGCAACATGCTAGGACCCAGACGTGGGTCTGGTGTTTGTGTGCAGAGCTAGGAGAAACCGCCTTGGCCAATTAAAAAAAAAAAAGAGCTGAGAGCAGCGGAGTGGTGGGGGACATTGGTAAAAGAGGTGGAGGAGTTTGGGAAGGGGGCTGGGAGGGGGGGGAGGGTTTTCTAGTTGCCGATGTGATGAAAGCGGGGTAGGGCGGTTGGGGGCGGGAGCAGTTACACGCGTTCAAGAGTGTCTCGTTTTCTGGGAGAGGGTTTGACCAACCTCGGGGTGTCCTCCCACCAGTATCGTTTAAGGGGTCACGGGGTCTGATGTTGTAGACTTTTCCGTCATCTGTTGCTGCTCCACGCCACAGATCCGACACCAGAATGTCATGGCTCCTGTACACTTGCGCCAAGTTCCATCGTTACCACACAATTTATCAAATACACGGGTTCGTTTTAATATTTTTTGTGTGTGTGTGTGTGTGTGTGTGTGTCTGTGTGTGTGTGCTGTGTGTGTGTGTGTGTGTCCTTGCTAAATGTATATTCGCCCTTTGGTTGGTTCTGCATTCCGGGATCCCCATCAAAAATGAACAGGTTCATCTGGTGTTAATCTTCCATCTTGTCTTACTTAGTGTCGTCTAAAATTGATTCACTAGGTTTTCATTTTTTCCGTTTTTTTTTTTGTGCGATACTCTTGTGAACAGATTCTTTTGCCCACACTTCATTCTGTACTGCTGCCCCCCCCCCCACCCCAGTCCCACCCCGATCCCGCCCAACCTTCCATTAGATCGCACGGCACCAGAAATTTAACAGGTTTCTTATTGGGAACCATTTTGTCATTCTTTCAGTTCCAACATCTTGGATCCGAACCAACGTTTAAGGCTGGTTTCAAAACGAAGTGACTGAGGGCGGAAAAATGAAGCTAATATTTAGAAAGAGAGGGGGTTTGTTTACCGCCATGGGCATGCACAAAAGTACAAGACAAAACACATGCATTTCGACCTCTTGGGGTCTTCTTCGGGCCAAAAACAAATCACAATTTAGGACAGTGAAATGGAAAGAACGAGAAACCCATTGTCTTCTCATATTCGAAATGGCCGCCATACGAAAACCTCACTAAATTTTGCTCCAGAGAGTTTAAGGGTTTTGTCCTGGACCATTTTGCAGTTCTCCAATGAATGCCAACTGAATGTGTAATGTTTTGTCTTTGGGCCATCTTCCCTCTTTCAAATTGCACCCAGAATTCACACCAATACACTTGTAATTTTATCACTTTTTGACAGACCCGCAAAACAGTCAGATAGACAGACAGACAAGGATGCAATCGAATTGGTACGAAAAATAATCTTGGCGAGAGGTATACGAGATGAAAGGAAATGAGATAGAACGTACAGACAGAGGAGCGTTGCTGTCGGCTCGGTTTGTCATATACGGTTGTTTTTGTCCAGGGTCTGGGCGTCGTATGACGGACCTGAAACCGTTGTTGGCCATTTTCTTCCTCGTTTCGACCGTTTCACTTGAAATCTGACACTGGCTCCATCCCCTCTCCTCTTCCTATTTCTGTTTGTATGTCTCTGCAATCTCCCCTTCCCCTATCACTTTCCGCTCTGTCTGTCTGATGTCTATCCTCCCCTACCACCTCTCTCAGCCTTTCTCTCTCTTTTTTTTTTTTTTTGCTTACTTAAGCCTTCTGTCTTGTCTCTGTCTGTACTGTCTGTCTGTATGTCTGTCTGTCTCTCTCTCCTCTCTCTCTCTTCTCTCTCTCTCTCTCTCTTCTTCGTCCAATCCACAGAGACTCCTAATCTGAGAAAGACGTTGTCCTTCATGGCTGTGGCTAACAAGACGTTAAACATCGCCTTTAACCTTGGGCGATGGGACTGGGCTGGGTGGCCGTCTCCACACTTGATATGCTAGACCCAGACGTGGGTTCAGTGTTCTTATGTAGCAATGAAGGGTAGAAGAGCCGGGTCCAATAAAAGAGATGAGGGCAGGGTAGATGAGGGACTTGGAAAAGAGTGGTTGGAGTTGAGAAGGGGAAGAGTGAGGGAGGGCTTTGTGGCGACGGGGATGAAAGCAGGGAGTGGGTGGGGGGGGGGGGGGGGGGGGGCCGGGAAGCAGTGGGAGCAGTTTCACGCGTTCAAAGAGTGTCTCGTTTTCTGGGAGAGGGTTTGACCAACTCGGGTGTCCTCCCACCAGTATAAAACATCGTTAGGGGTCACTGGGGTCTGATGTTGGAGATCTTTCCGTCATCTGTGTTGCACCATGCCACAAGATTCCGACACCAGAACGTCATGGCCCCTTCTTGCGGACACATTCCATCTTTCCATCCAGTTGTGTCAAAAAGTGGTTTGTTTAAACATCTTATTTATTTTTTACCTTTTTGCGTGTTCTTGCTTAACATATTCTGCATCGCCCTCTGCTTGGATCCGCCTCACAGATCCACACTGAAAATTAAACTGTTTTTTCCCATGGCCCTTTCTTTTCTTGCTAAGGGGGATTCCGGGTTTTTTTTTTGTTTTTTTTTTCGACCCCCCGGGGGAAAAATTTATTTTTTATTCCCCTTTCCCCTTGTTTCCCCAACACCACGTCTTTTCCTGATCCAAACCAAATTTAAAAGATTTTTTTCCTAGGTCATGCTCCGATTTTTGGGTTTCCCCCAATGAATCCCCACCAAAATCTAATGGTTCGTCTTGGGTCATCTATTTTTTGGGGTTTTGCAACACGGATCCCCCCAAACTTTCATAAACGGGTTCACCCCGGAAAATTTTTTTTTTTTCTCGATTTGGCACCCAAAAATGCCCCCCACAGTTTTTCCAATGAGACTATAACCGGGGTTTCCCCGGGCTAAAGCACGATATCTTTTCACAAAACTAAAATCCCTTTCCCCAAATTTTTGGTTTTTGAAAAGGGGGAAGTTTGGCCCCTTGGTTTTGGGACACGTTACACTTACATGCACTCTGCGTGAAAAAAGGGAAAAAAAATGAAGGAAGCAAGGAAATGGTAAAAGTTTTTTAAAAAAATATTGACTGGATGACACGGGGGGGGAAAAAAAGACTGAATAAAAAGCGGGGGGCAGCTTTTTTGTCGTTATACCCCAAATAGGCACGGGTGTGGTTGTTTAAACGCTCGGGGAAAATTTAGAGAACGATAAAAAAAAAAATGACTAGGACACGGTAAAGGCTGAATGAAAGGCCGTGGCAGCTTTTCAGTCATTAATACCCAGGTGGGGAGCCCGACGTGAAAAAGACTGCGGTTTTTAAAGCGCTTAGGCTTGGTTCAGCTGGGGGGTTTTGGCGTATAAAATTTTTCGAATGAAAAAAATTTTAAACACAAAAATTCGCGTTTCACCACTTTCTGATGCCCCCGCTGCAGACAGCCCCCCAGACAGAAAAAAACCCCAGACGGGAAAGAAGACAAAAAAAAAAAAACAGTGGGCAAAAAAAAAAACCCCCCTGGGCGAGAGAAAAAAGAAAAAAAGGAAAGGGAAAAAACCTCGTTTCAGCACGATGCTGTCGGCTCCGTTTGCTTTCCCCGGTTTTTTTTACCCAATTTGGGCGTCGTGGGGGGACCTGGCTGAAACCGTTGGGGCCCCATTTTTTCCCCCTTTTTTTGGGGCATTTTTTTTGGGAAATCTGACCCCCCCCCCTCACCCCCCTTTTCTTTTTTCTGTCTGTACCCCCTCCCGTCTTCCCTCCCCCCCCCCCCCTTTCCCCGTTGTTGGCCTGTTTGGTGTTTGTTGCCTGTTGTCTGTCTGTCGTCTTTTGTCTGTCTCTCTCTCCTCTCTTTTCCCCAATTTCTGACAACGGGTGTCCTTAACAGCCGGTGGAAAAAAGACGTTAATTCCCCTTCCCAGGGGGGTTTTTGTCGGGGCTGGGTGGTGTTTTTGTTTTTTTTGGACTCAGATGGGGTCCTTTTTTTGTATGTAGCGGTGGGGAAAAAAAAAAACCCCGGGTGTTAAATAAAACAGCTGGGGGTGGGGACAAGGGAGAAGGTGGACATGGGAAAAGATACATGGAGGGGTTGCAGGGGGGGGGGTTTTTGGGAAGGGGGAAAAAGGGGGGATGTGAGGGGGGGATGTTGTGGTGATGGGATGGGGTGGGGGGGGGGGGGAAAAGCTGGGGATTCCCACGCATTAGGGGCTCGTTTCCTCGGAAAGTTTTTGATCAAGTTAGGTATCCCCCGCCTTTTCTAAACCCATTAATGGCAGTCACTGGGTTTGATTTTTTTCCATTCTGTTTTGCACCACGCTACGGGATCGAAACCAAAAATCAAAAGGTCCATTTTTATCCCCCAAAAATTCCCCTCATTCTACCGATTTTTCATCAAAAAGGGGGGTTGTTTCTTTGCGTGTTTGGGTGAATGTTTTGGGGCCCGCCTTTGATCCAGTCCCCACCCCGGGGTCCACTAAAAAATTAAATTTGGGTTTTGGGTTTTTGGCCCCTTTTCCCCATTGTCTGCTACCTTTTTTTAATTTGGTTCAATAGGTTTTCTTCTTTTTTTGGGGAAAACTTTTGCAAAAAGGATTTTTACCCTTTTTTTCCCTCCAGTTTCCCCCCCTCCACCCCCCCCCCCAAAACCCCCCCCTTTTCCCTTTGCATCCGCATTCAAAGGTTCGTCTGGAACCTTTTCCATGTTAATTTCCCGCTTTTTGGGTGGGAAACCCAAAAATTTTAAAAGGGGTTTTTCTGGGATCTTTTCCCTTTCTTTTGGTCGCACACAGGAACCTCCCCCAAAATTAAAAACGCCTTTTTCCGGGGGGATCTTCTATCTTACGACCCCCTCCCCAATCCGCATAAAAATTTTTTTTTTTTCAACATTTCATCCATTTTGCCTGATTCCGGGGACGGGGCAACGACACGAAATAAAAAAAAAGGGGGCGGGGCGGGGAAAAAAAAACCCCTTGCAGGAAAAAAGGAAAAAAAAGGGGAAAAAGGAAAGGAGAAAAAAATTACCAGAGCACGGCTGTCGGCTCTGTTTTTCGTCTCCCCGGTTGTTTTCATAAAAATTTGGTCCCCCACAGGGGCCCCCGAAACCGTCGTTGGCCATTTTCTTCGCTTTTTTGGGGCGGTTTCATTTGGGGAAAAGGGGGGGACCGGGCCCCCCAAAATTCCCCTTCCCCTCTTCCTTTTTTTTGTCTGTAGGTCTCTACTTTTTCCCCCCGGGACCCCCCCCCCCCCCCCCCCCCTTCCCCCCCTCTGTCTTTTCTATGCCTTCTCTCTCTTGTTGGGGGGGGGAAAAGTGTCTATTTTTTCTTTCTCCCCTTTCTCCCCCCTCTTTTTTCTCCCCTCTCTCTCTCTCTCTCTCTCTCTCTTGTATGTACTTGTCCATTATTAAAGGGGGTGTGTGGCCCGCGTTCGTGTGTGTTTTGTGTGTGTGGGTGTGTGTGTGTGTGTGTGTGTGTGTGTCCCCCGCGCGCGGGCGTGTGTGTGTTTTTAAAGACATGAGAGAAGGAAGGGACAGGGGGGAAAAAAGGGGGTTTTTTGGGGGGAAAACCCAATGGCCCCCGGGGAAGGGGAGGGGGGGGGGTTGGGGGGGGGGGGGGGGCAAAAGGGGGTTGTACTCGCGTGTTGTTGGATAGGTTAGGGGAAAATCTTTTTTTCTTAAAGGGGAAGTTTCATTTTACTCTAATCACTTTTGCCAAGGGTAGGCTGTCAACCTCGTTGATAGAGGTTTTTCGGGTTTTTTTTGGTTGGCAGGGGATACAAAAAAAACTATTGGACCTGTTTTTAAAAAAAAAGTTTAAAAACACTATTGAATGGGGCCAAAGCCCAAATTTTTTACTTTTTTGGGGTGTCGGGGCAAGCGAATCGGATCTCTAAGGCAAATTTTCCCTGATTCTTTTTTGGGGAAAAATTTAAAAATGTTTATTTTATATTAAAAATTTTAAAAATATATATTTTTAGATATATAAAAGACGGGGGGGAGGAAAAAGGGGTTGTCTTTTTTTGAAAAGAGAGTTCCCTTTTTTTCATTTTTAAAAATCAAGCACATGGTTTTTAAAAAACCATGTACTTGATTGGAAGAGCAAAAGCTAGAAAACCCTTTTTGGCCCCACCCCAAATTTTGCTTTGCAGGGCACCATTTTTTTCCCCCGGGTTTTGGGAAAATTTTTTTCTTTTTCCCAAATTTTAAAATTAACTGACTGATGGAGCACAAGGGGTTCAGGGTGCCCCACCAAGGGCACCGGGCCCCTTTGGGGGGTAGGTCACCTTCGCTGCACGCGGGCTCTAACAGGGGTTAAAATATCTCCGTAAAAACCCTTTTCGACGCAAAAAAACGTAAAACCCCATTTCAACCAAAAATTTGGGTTTTGGAAAAGGTGGAAATGTGGCCCCCCGGAGGGGAAAGGGGTTTTATTTTGGTATGGATTGCTGCGACGGATCCAGCCCAAAGGGCCCCGGAAAAAATGATGCAGGATGGGGGTTTAGAAAAAAGGGGTGCAAACAAACAAGAAAAAAAAACAAAATAAACAAACAAGCAAACTAAAATCCCCCAAAAAATTTTTACGAAGTTTCATAGAAAGAAAAAAGGTTCGTGTAACTTTTACCTCAATATATTTTACCCCAATCGTTCAGTTTCTTTTTTATAAAGGGGCGTCACTGCTGCGGACTAATCCAAAATTTCCTGCCCCCATACCCTAATTTTTTAGCCCAAAAATTTTCGCATGATTTAAAATGATGGAAAAAAATAAATTTTTAAAAAAAAAAAATTTGGGGAAAATTTAAAAAAGAGGGTCCCGTGGCTTACCCCAGGGATTTTTGACCCCCCTTTTGCCCAACGCGCTGGTAGCCCCTTTAGGCCTACCTCCCCCGGGGGAAAAACCGGGGGTTTCCAAAAACGGATAAAAAAACCCCTTTTTGGCAAAAACGGGGAAGGGAAAAAAGGGGAAATGGGGGGCCGAATTTTGAATAAAAAATTGGGGGAAAAAAAAAGATCAAATGTACCCAAAAAAGGCGAATTCGAAAAAAGGTTGGGGGCCCCCTCCGTAGCACGGATGTAGGTTTTTTTTCCCAAAAAGACAGGAGTCTGCCCCTCCCCCAAAATTTTTTCTGTCAGTTGTTTAAAAAATTTTTCATTTTGCCTTTCCCCCCCACCGGGCCCTCCCCTTCCACACCTCCCTCCCCCCCCCTCTTCTCTTCCCCACCCCCCCGTCAACTTCTGTCCTGCCCCTTACCCCCCCCCCCCCCCCCCCCCCCCCCCCCCCCCCCCCCTTTGGGGCCCCCTCTTTTTCCCCCTTTTTTCAAGGGTTCGTTCGTTCTTGCCCCCTCTTCTGTCTCTGTTGTTGTTGTTTTTGGGGAAAAATGGTTTTGTTTCGGGGCCCCCCCGGTTAAAAAAATTTCAGTTTTGGGGCGGTTCTCTCTGTCGTTGTCTTTCTTCTGTTTTTGTTTTGCTCTTTGTCTGTCTTTTTTGTCTGTCTGTCTGTCTTTTTTTTAAAAAAATTTTTGCACTAGCCCGTTTATATGTGTGGTCAAGGGGGGGAAAAAAAAGGGGGTGGTGTGTTGGGTGTGTGTGTGTGTGTGGGTGTGTTTGTGTGTGTGGGTGTGTTGTTGATGTTCTTGTTGTTTTTTTTTAAAGTTTTTCCCCCATTACGTGATATTAGACAAAAAAAGGGAAAAAAAAAAAAAGGGGGGAAAAAAAAATGGGGGCCCGGGGAAAAAAAAAATTTTAAAAAAAAAAGAGTAAAAAGTTTTTAAATTATCAAACCCCGTTATAAAAAAAAAAATAAAAAAATTTTCCCCTTAATGAAAGTTTTTTAAAAAAAAATATAACTGTTCTGTCTCATTTCAAAAATGGGGGGTTTTTATCTTTTTAATTTTGCCAATGGACTTTCAGTTTTAAAAATACAAAAAAAAAAAGACATGTTTCCCCCTTTCTGACGGGAAAAAAAATTTTGAATAGGATGAAAAAAAAAGTATTTGGAATGGAAAAATTTTTTTTTTTTAAATTAAAAAAATAGAATGTGATCAGTTGTTTTTCTATGGGAAAACCCCCTATACAATGTATTTTTTTTTTATACTTTGGGGTTTTTAAAAAAAATTTCCCTCTTCCCTTACGATCAAGGAACGTTTTCTGTGTTACGAAAAATTTTTTGATCGTACTTTACTTAACTTTTCAATAATTTTTTTTCATTTTTTTTGTGTAAACCAAAACACCCATTTTTTCTTTCTATCAAATAAAAAAAATTTAAAAAAAATTTTTCTTTTTTCCAAAGTATAGCCCTCTTGCCCGACATAGAAAAGCAAAAAAAAAAAAATGCGAATCTGATGATCTTTTTGGGGGCCCCCCTCTTTGCTGGGAAATCAACCTTTTCATTATTTTTACATTTTATTATATCCCACGTTTGGGGGGGGGGGGGCCAAACAAATTTTTTCGTGTGTCTCTGACTGAGAAGAAAGTTCTAAATTTTTAATTCATGATCATTCAGGTCGAACTTTTAATTTAAAATTCTTCATTGCAGTAAGAAAAAAAATTGGAAAAAACACAAAAAAAAACTTTAATTTAAAATTTTTAGGGGGGAAACAACAAAAAAACTTTAAAGCCATAATTTTTTAGCAATTAAATCAGCAGTGAATAAAAGTTTGTTTTTTTTCCGAGATAATAGGACTTTACTTTGTTAAGGGCCCCGGGATAACGTATGCTGTATCCAGTTTTAAATTTAACCCTCAAGTGTGTTGTTTTAGTTGTTTTTTGCAAACC
Organism: Conus canariensis; assembly: GCA_033310375.1. NCBI lineage: Eukaryota > Metazoa > Mollusca > Gastropoda > Neogastropoda > Conidae > Conus > Conus canariensis. The sequence goes on from JAMYXO010001004.1 coordinate 23,688, forward strand.
ATTTTTTTAGTCATGTAAGCAGAAAAGGTATTTAATTCTTTTTGATTTAACTTTTTAATATAGTTTTGTGATCTGACAGATGTATATTTTTTTTAAAGTCACTTTCATCCTATGGGAATGTCATTGCATATTTGGGGTAGTTCTATATTTTCAGTAATTGTTTGGGGGGTACATCAGAATCTAAAAAAATAATGGAGCAATAAAAAGACCCCTGAGGAATGCCCTTTTGTAATTTTCTTCTTGTAGAAAAGGAGTTCCCTTCCCTTTTTTTTTAATATATCTATTTTTTTAAGAAGTCTTTAAGAAAATCATAAATTTTTTTTCCTGATAATCCAATTTTCTTTAAACTTATAAAGGGAAACGGGAGGCCAATACTGGATCGTAAGTTTTTGTGATATTTAAAAATGGTTGCCAGTAAACATTTTTCCCGGGAAAACTGATGTTTTTATTTGAGTGGTTTAAATTTGACCAAGTGTTCTAAGCACTTCTAACCTTTCGAAAACCTGCTTTGGGTTTTTTGGAATAACCCCCCGTTCGTTTCACAAAAGTTTGATTTGGGCTATTTTTAAAAAAATTGTTTTATAAAGTTTAAGACATGGAAGTTGATGAAATAGGTCTGTAACCCATCTTTACTTTCTTTCGTTTACCTTCCTTGTGGGAAACGGTACTATTATGAATTTTTTTCCATACTTGTGGCAAATGGGCCTGAGCTCCAGCATTTTAAAAAAATACTAAGTTTTAAAAAACTTATCCTTTTTTCTGGAAAATGTTTAATTATTTATTAGAAATTTGGGGTCAATCCCAACAGCTGTTTTTTGTTTATTTTTTTGTTTGTTTGGGAGAGAATTTTATGGCGTCTTTCACCTTTTTGTAATGTAATTGGGGCTTTTTAGGGCATTTTTCATTATCAATACCCATTAAAGGGGCAGGGTTTTAATTTTTTTTTTTTTTTTTCCTCTCTGAATTTTTTTTTGGGTTTTTTAGGGCAACCCATCTAACCTGTTTTTTTTGAAAAAGGGCGAAAAACGCTTTGCTTTGTCTGGGTTGGGTGGAACATTTATAAAAAATAATAGGATATTCTGGAGTTTGATTCAATTTTTTTTTAAACTTTTTTTTCTTTTTCCCCTTTACCATTCTACTATCTTTATGATCAAATGTGTTTCTTTTGCAAAAAATTACCCCAAAAAATCCTTTTTGGCTTTTCCTTTAACCTTTTACTATGTCTTTTAAATCTTTCTTTTTCCAAAAATTTTTTTCTCCCCGTTTTCTTATTTTGACTTTTTTGTGGGGCATGTTTTTTCCTTTAAAAAACCCCTTTTTTTTCCTTTTTAAAAACTCCTTTTTCGCAATCTGCGGGCCCAAAAAACTTTACCGGATTTTTTACCCCTTTACCCCCCTGTTTTCTTCAATTTGGGAATAAAAACCCCCAACATTTTTTAGAACGAAGTACAAAAAAAGTCATCATTGTTCAATATGATCCCCCGGGGACAAGCTTTTTTTATACCTTAAAAAGTTATTTTTAAAATTGAGACCGTTTGGCATTTTTATAATCAAATTTTGGGGGTTTGTATCTAGGTTTTGTGTCTTAAAAATTAGGGGATAAATTAATTGAATGATGATTTGGTATGTTTAACCCCAAAAGAATTTCACGATAATTTCCCCCTTGACCGATAAAAAACCTTTTTAAAAAAAAACCCCCAAAGTTAAATCAACACCGTGGGTTCTATGTTGGGATACATCGGGAACGGGGGTATAAGAACCACATTGAGTAAACATACTTTTGAATCTACATTTTCCAAAACCTTTACAAATGACCTGGGGAAATTTTTTCCCCCGAAAGGAAAAAGAGCATTAAAATCCCCCCTTACAAACCCCAATTTATAAAATTTTCATTCTAAAATTTTTTTTATCCATTCAATTGCTTCTCTGGCCCCTTAGGTAAAAAAAAAAGAAGAACAGTTTTTTTTAAGGGGTCCAAAAAATTGCGTTCAGCACATAAAAAAAAACCCATAAAAACCCAAAGGGACGGGGATTGTACAAACTGTAGTCCAAATGTGAATATAGATAGCCAATTTACTCTTCACCATTTTTTCGTTTCTATATGGTGGATAGTAGTATTGTTCCAATTTTGGGGAGTTTGTTTTTTCTGATACTAACAGACTGGAAAAAGGGGCCCCGTGGCGTCAGATGACTTTAAAAAAATTGACGTAAGCAGTCAATTTTAAAAATAGAGGGGGAGCGGCATTTCCATTGCAGATTTTTTATATTGTTGTTAAATTTCCCTGTTTGAAAAAATAGATAACTAAAAAAAATAAGAATATGTTGCTTTGGGCACAATTGGAGCTTTGCTACACACAGACGTTACGCTGGTTGCTACATTTTGTTCCCAACAAAAACAACAAAAAAAAGTAACCCTGTATTAGACACTGAACCTATTGGACCAGGCAGGGGGGCCGTAGAAAGAATCCCAAGGAAGGGGTGGGGCGCGGTTTCCGGGGGCGTCGCGCTGTCTTCCAGGGCCCCTTTCCCCGAAGAGGTTCCTCAGATGCCGGGCCGATATTCCCCCCTAGGATGCTAGCTCCCCTAGCAGTGGGATGTAAACCCATCACGGAGGTTGAAGCGGACGGCTTGTAGGTTGGGTGTCATGAAAGGGGATGTTTTTGTCATCATTCAGCTCTTGACACCAAAAGTGCGTTGTAAAAAATCCCCTTTGATATTGAGTTCGGGGTCTGATGTAGGAGCCACCTTTCTGATTATGATTTGGGCCCGTTTAAAGGGGTTTTTTTCTATGGGCACTCCTTACGCACTTTGCCATTCTTTCCGGAACATGTTGCTGTGATTCTGTTTCTAGGGCCTTCGATCCAACATGTAAGAGTAAAGCATCAGGAGGTGTTTTTGACAGATGCACTTGGGTTTGCTGCTGGTTTGATTTTCCTTTATTTTTCTTGCATTACTCTGAAAACCCCCTTTCATCCGTAGGCCTTCCCCAGTCTCTTTGTGTTGGGCTTTTTTTATGAAGGGTCATTCACATATAAAATGTTGGGAAGGGCCCCTTTTAAAATTGGATTTGGTTTGTCTCTATACTTGGCCTTTAAAATCATTGACGTTTTTGTTTTTTCTCTGGGCTTGGCCCCCTTTTAAGTCATTGGGCGTTTTGTTTGGGCTCTGGACTTGGCCTTTAAGTCATTGCGTTTTTGTTTGTCCCCTGGACTTGACCTTTAAGTTATTGAGGGTTTTTTTTTGTCTGTGGGCTCGGCCTTAAAGTGATTGTTTTTTCATTTTTCTTGCACTGCTCCTTAGACTTTGGCTTATGACGCAAAGAATTTTTTGACGTCATTTTTGCTTGCGTTATCATTTTGTTCTTTTGTTTTGTTTGTTTGTTTGTTTTGTTTTTTTTCACTTTCCTGTAGGCCTACATTTCTGTTTTTGGGTTTTTTTGTTTTGTTTGCTTTTAGACCCTAGCCCCCTTCTGCATAGGAGGGGGTAGGGGAAGGGGGTCTGTCTTTTGGGTTTCAAAAGTTAAACCCCGGGGTCCTTTTTAGATCTATCAATTTTTGGCATGCCCGAGATCTTATTTGCTTTCCAGACTCGCTACATATCAAAAAGAGAGGTGATTTGTGCCTACGGGTCTTAGCGAAGTTCGTGTGGTACTCACGCGTTGGAGCTGATTTTTGGGGAACATTTTTTGTTGTTTGTTGGCCAAACTCCAGGGCCCCCCTTCACAAGGGTTTAAAAAGAAGGGGCCCCCCCAACCCCGGGAAATTAAAAAGAATTGTTCCTCATCGTTTCCGTGCTTTGCTGTCACAAACCCCTGCATCCTTTTTTCACACAGTACCGGTATAAATTTTTTCCGGGGGCCCCCGGGGGGTTTTCTTTTGTTTGCTTTGGACGAAACTAGCACATCCACAGCATGAACTATGGGTTTTTTGTCTGCAACCCCCATTTTGTGTTGTGGGGTGTGTGTGCGCGCGCGCGGCGTGCATGCGATAGGGGTGTGTTTTGTTTGGGTGAGGACAAACTGAAACTAGGGGAAAGGGGGGTGGGGGGATGGGGGGGGGGGGGGGGGGGGAGGGGGGGAAAGTGGGGGAGGGGAAAACGTACCGTGCTGCATTTTCCCCTGCAAATGTCAAAGGGGTTTTTTGGGCCTTTTTAAATTACACACTTTCAGATTTTAACCCCTCTCTCTTTTCCCCCCTCTCTCTCTCTCTCCCTCTCTCTCTCCTCTTCTCTCCCCAAAAATTTTTTGTTAGATTATTTTTTTGAAAAATTTTGAAGAGGGCGTCTATTTGGGGTTTTTTTTTCTTCCAAGTTGGAATGCGTCTTCTTATAGTAACAAAAGTTTAGGTCCAAAAGAAAGGTTATCTGAACTGGGGGGGGAGGGGGGGGGGGGAAAGGGGGGGGGGGGGGGGAGGTGTGGGGAGGAGGGCCGTCCCAGGAAACCCCACGTCTAAAAACCAATTCATTTAAAAAAAATTTGGGACAATAAATCTTTTTCAATAAAATTTATCAAATAACCCGAAACGGGTTTTTTCCCCCCAAATTTCCCCACCCCTTCCCCCTTTTCCTTTCCCCCCCCCCCCACCCCCCCCCAAAAAAAAAAAAAACGTAAAAATTTTTAAAACTCTGAAACACACAATCACAAGGGGGTCGATGCCACAAAAATAATGACACAACCACCCCCCCACCACCCCACCCCCACCCCCCCCCAAAAACCCACAACCAAATACACCCCACGGGCACACACTCACACTTCCCCAGAAAAAAAAGGGGGGGGCAACACTACTGCATAAACGTGGGGGGTGGTTTTAACCATGATCACAGGGCTTCAAACGATGTAGCCTAACTTTGGGGTTTTTTGGACACTTTAAAAAATTTAAGCGATTCTTTTTTTGTCTTTCACAGGTTCTGCGGGAGCCCAAAAAAAAGAACCTTCTTCTTTTTCTTTTAAAGGGTACCGATGTTGACATAACGATGTGTTTGTGTGTGGGGGTGGTGTGGGTTTGGTGGGTGCTGCGGGCGTGCGGCGTGCTCTGCGGCGTGCTGTTGTGGTGGGGGTGTGTGTGAAGAGAGAGGAGAAGGGGAGGGGAGGAGAGAGGAGGCAGACGACAGAAGACCTTTTGACACAGAAGAGAGAGAGAGAGAGACGGGAAAGTGAAAAATTTTATTTTCCAAGGGGAAAGATAAAAAAAACAAAATGCTTTTTTTTATCCCCCTTGCCCCGCTGGGGGACTGGGCTAAGACTAAAAACTTTCCCGAACTTGAAAAAAACACCCCATATTTTCAAAAAAATTAAAAATTTTAGGGGTTGGGCATCCATAAACATTTAAGACTAATATTTTTAAAAAGGAAAAAAAAAACGATTGAAACAACCCAAAAAAGAATAACGAAAAAAAATTTTTAAAAAGAAACTATCACACAACCGACATTTAAAAAAAAAGAGGGGAGAGGGGAGGGGGGGAAGGGGAGAGAAGGGGAAAAAGGTGTTGGTTTTTTTTGGGGTGTGGTGTGTGTGTGTGTTTTGTGGTGTTTTTGGTGTGTTGTAAAGCCCCTGAAATATATTTTATTTTTGCTTTTTTTGTTGTTGCGGGGTTTTTTGTTTTGTTGTTGCTGCTGCTTTTGTTTTGATTTATCAAATCAAGACACCAAAGAAACAGTTTTAAAATTTTTCGGGGTCCCCCCACCACATCTCTTTTTTCACGAAACCCCCCCTTTTTTTAAAATAAAAACTCGCCCTCTCAGCTATTTTTTCCCAAAAAAATTAAAAACCTTTTTCTACAATCAAATTTAAAAAGCAAAAATCCCAAAAATTAAGTAATTGTTTATTTAAAAAAGGGGGCCCTTTGTCAAAATAAATGGGGGGGTTAAACCCAAAAATAAATTTTATCTCTTTTCCCCTTTTGATTTTTGCGCAAAACAATGGGAAAGGGGGTTAAAATTTAAAATTTTTTAAAATTGGGGTTTTTAATCGGGTTTAAAAAAAAAGCCCGGGTTTGTTGCAGAGCTTTTTGATAATTAAAAATTTTTGGGGGTTTTGGGGGGAAAAGGGCTGGGGATTGATAGGAAGAGTTTGAAGAAGTAATTACGGGCTTTTTGAGGCCCCCATATCGAAAAGCGAAAGGGAAAAACCCCCAATAAACCCGCATTCTTGCCCCCCCATTAAAAAAGTTGTTTACTATTTTAATTGACAAATAGTTTCCGAAATCTTGACTGACTCCCCTTTTCTGACCCTAAAGGGGGAACTTTACCTTTAAACCAAAAAAATTTTTAAAAAATTTTTTAAAAACTAGAAAATAAAAAACACTGTTTTTTAAAAATTTTTTTTTTTTTTTTTAAAAAAGGGGGGTTAAAAAAAATTGCGACGACTTTTAAAAATGGGGGGGAAAACGACCTCTGTCAAAAGAAAGATTTTTACTCTCTGGCTGCATGTGGGGAAAAACCCGGCAGTATTTAGGGGGTTAACAAGTTTTTGGAACAGTTTTCCCAAATTTTTACATCAGGGCTTGAGAATATTAGCAGGTTTCGGGCACAGCTGGGGTCAAAAATGGTTTGATGGGGGGACAACAATTTATTTTTTATGCAATTATAGGCAAGATACGGATTGTTTTAAAAAAGATTTAAAATATATTTTTAACAAAGATCCCTTTTTAAACCCAAATCCCGGGAACTCTTGCATGTACCCTGTTTTAAATTTGGGACTTGCCCGCCCTTTTATCAGGGGGTTAATTACTTTAAAACAAATTTAAATTTTAAAACATATTAATTTTTAAACAACAAAAAAAAAATGGGGCGGGGAAAAAAAAAGACCCAAAAGGCGATCCCCCCCAATAAAATTTTCCACAATGATTTACGGGGGAGTGCCCCCCCAAAAAGGTTTCCCCCCCCTTGATGCCCCCCCAAAAAGGGGGATTTTTCAAATCAAAAATCCGGGGTTGAGGCGGCCGTAAAAAATATTAAAAACAAAAACGAAAAAAAAAAAACCAAAACGCAAAACAAAAATTATTAGAAAAATACAACATCCCCCGCAAAACCCGCACCCCCACTAACAACAACCAAAACAAAAAAATTTTAAATTATTTTTTGACTGGGGGGATTTTTTTTTGGGGGGGGGGCTTTTTTATACAACGCCTAAAGCCATACTTAAACAAAGTCACAAACCCCCACAAAAACGTAAAAAAAAACCCTTCTGCCCAAAAAAAAATACAACCCCTGCTTAGGGCCCTTTTTTTTTTTAATTTTTGTTTTTTTAATGTTTGTTTTAAAAAATGGTTAAGTAAAAAATAAGTACGGTTTTAAATACAAGTAAGTCAAAAAGGTTTCTGGTAGGGCATTTTTAAAAATTAAGTTTAATAAAAAGGGGAAGTTAAAAAACAATTAGGTCCCAAAATGTTAAGATCTTAATTAATACAGTTAATACAGTTTTAAAAACTTAAGTTAAGTACTAGTTAAGATCTTTGTTAAAACTAGTTAATACTACTTTAAAATCTGGGGAATTAATTTTAGTTAAAAATCTTAAGTTAATCTAGTTAAAACTTAATTAAAAAAATATTAAAACTTAAGAAGTACAATTTTAAAACTTTTAAATTAAGTCAGCCAAATTTTGGGTCTCCGGGGGGGGCCCCCTTGCGCAGGGGGAAAAAAAAGGGATTAACGCAAAAAAAGCTTGATTTTGTTAGAGCTAGTTTACTTCTTTTTAACAGCAGTTGTGTTTACTTGATGAAGGTAAGCGCGAATTTTAAAAATTTTTTGGGGGTAAAATACTTTCGTTTTAAAGAGAGCCTTCTTTTAGTTGTTTTTGGGGGTTTTATTTTTTTTTAAAAAAACTTTTTTACCTATGCCCTTACTTTCTTTTTACAGAAGTCTGGTACAAAATATCTTTTTTGCCCGAAACCAACTATTTTATATAATCGTCCCCTTAAGTTCATCCTTCTCTTTCCAATTAATTTTTTGTTTACGGTTGAATGTAAGGCGAATCTTTTGGGGTTTTTCCCCTGCGACCTTTTCCCCCCGCTCCCCTTTTTTTACCTCCGGGCCCCAATCCCTTTTTGAAATCTTCAGTTTTTGGGTTTTCCAGAATAAAACTACAGTGCTGTGTAAAGGACATTTATTTGGGGTTCGCGGGTTAAAAAAATCGACAAAAAACTAGAATTTAATAACTTTACAGCTCACAGGCAAAACCCCCAAAAAAAAACCCGGGGCCCCCCTAATTCACATTCTGTTTTTTTTTCCCCAAAAACCCCCCCCTTCATCGCAAACCGCTAAAGTCTTGGGAGTTAGGGGTTTTTTGACCACTTAAAATTTTTTTTTTTTCTTTTGTAACTTCTTTCCCTCTTTTTGATTGTTACGTTTTTTCCCTTGTTTTTCCAAAACAACTGTTTTTTCTCAACTTTAAAAAAATCTTTTTTTATGCATCTGTGGCCCCCAGTCCTAAACGTGCTTTATTGGTTATGGCCTCTGAAAGGCCTTGGCGAAATAAAAATTTTTGTGAAAAACTGTCACTTTTTTCCGTTTCAATAAAAAATTTTCACCTAATGACAAAAATATTTTGTTTTTTTTTAAAAAGGGGGAAGGGCCCCAGTTTAAAAAGGGTTTGGCGGGGGTCATCTTTTAAAATTTTTTTTCGGGTAAGGGGGGAAAAAATTTTTGGGGGGGGCCCCCCAAATTTTTTTTGGGTAAAAAAGTTACCTTTTAGGGGGAATCCTTTGATTACGGGCGAACGTACAATACCTACCAACCCCAAACCTCAGAGGCCCCTTTTTCATTTTTAAAATTTCTTAAGGGAGTGTTGGGGGGGGCCCCCCCAACAGATTTTGGCGTCTAAGACATCAGATTTGTTTGGGGGGGGGTTTTTTTTGGGTCAAATCGCCCAAATATTGTTTTTGACCTGCGGTAAGGATGCCCGGGGTGCAATGCCTCCCCTCACCCGTCCTAAAAAAAACTGGGTGTTTTCCAGACAATATTTTAAAAAGCTGAGTTTTAGCCAAGAAGCCCCAAGACAGCCCCGGGGGGAAAATTCTGGACGAATCCAGGCCCCCGGTGTTTTATGCAAGAGCTCTGTAATTTTTTAAAAAATCCTAAAAAAACAACGTCACTAAAAATAAAATCGTGAAGTCGCCCCCCCTTTTGCAAACGCAATTTTTCCAGGGTTTTTGGGGGTATTCTTTGTCGGCGCAGATATCCCCCACCCCAAAACGGGTGAAAAAAATCCCTTTTTTTGGCCGCGCTTTTCTCAAAACCCCCCCATGAGTCCATTTTTTAAGGGTAGACCCTTTACGGGAAAAAAGGGGGCAAAAAATTTTTTAATGATTGGGTAGTCTTGCAGGGGATTTGCAACTTATTAAAAAACCATCGGGTGCTGGGGAAGTAAGAAGGAAAAAAAAATCTACAGTAAAGGGGCATGTTTCTTTTCTGAAATTTTGGGGGTTTAAACAACCCTCTTACATTCAGAATTTTTTTCTTTCATGATAAATGAGAATCGGCCTCCCTAAATTAGAAAAAGTTTGGGGTTTTCCCTTTTTCGGGGTTTTAACCCTTTAGTTGAAAATTTCAACGTTTTTGGGGCTCCCCCGAATTTTCCGAATTGATCAAAGGGGGCTTTTCAGTGTCGCCTTTTAAAAACTTGCATTTGCATATCCACAGTTGGGGGGGTTTATTAACGCCTTTGGGCTTCGGGGGTCTTTTTTAAAGTCTAAAGGGGTTTTAAAAAGATTAAAATTGATTGCGAAGGGGTTTTACTGCTCCAAAAACGAAAGGTGGTCGGGGCCTCTGTAAAAACCCGGGTGGTGTGTCCGCCATCTGACCCAAAAACAACGTTAATAAAAAACATGAGCGAAAAAAAGATTTTTTAATACGATTTCCACTCTGCTGTAATCAGCGGCCTTAGATAGGATATAGCAGTTAGCAAAAAACATTTTAAATGAGGCCGGCTGATCTAAAAAAAAAAAAAAAAAAAAAAAAAAAAAAAAAAAAAAAAAAAAAAAAAAAAAAAAAAAAAAAAAAAAAAAAAAAAAAAAAAAAAAAAAAAAAAAAAAAAAAAAAAAAAAAAAAAAAAAAAAAAAAAAATTTTTTTTTTTTTTTTTTTTTTTTTTTTTTTTTTTTTTTTTTTTTTTTTTTTTTTTTTTTTTTTTTTTTTTTTTTTTTTTTTTTTTTTTTTTTTTTTTTTTTTTTTGGGAGCAATCTTTCTTCTTGCATATTCAAACTAAAAAGATGTTAAAAATGTAATAAAAAAAGTCTCTTATGGACGATACAAAGTACAAAATATATTATTCTCCCGGAGGGTATTGGAAAGGAAAGGCTGCTATTGATAAAATGAGTAAAGCTGCTAGGGTGTCTGAATCAGAAGCGAAAGACTGGCTTTCAAAACAAGCGATCTGGCAAATATATCTGCCCGCTCCAAAAAAAATAATAAGGCCTCGATTTTTTAACTCAGTTCCTAATGACACCCCCCAGATGGCTTTTTGATCTTCCCCATGACAAAGTTAGAAAAAAAAAGTTTAAGTATGCTCTAACTGTTGTTGATATGGCTTCAAGGTATTTAAAAACGCTGAGCCTTTTAACAGATTAAAAAACTCAAAATGGGTGTGGCTGTGGCTTTACAACAAATATACATGCGAGGTCCATTAAAGTTTTCCTAGGTTGATCCAGGTTGATGATGGGAAAGAGTTTTTAAAGGGGGTGTAAAAACCCGTTGTTTTTAAGACATCGGGTTACAGTTAAGAGAGGGGGTTCCAGGCAACCATTTGCTCCCAGGCCCTAGTTTGAAAACTTTAATAAGAAAACTAGCTGAGCGCCCGTTTACCTTCAAAAATCATAGAGACCTTATGGACAAAACACGCAACACAGGGGTGGGTTAAAGGGGAATTTCCAGCAGTCTTACGCGCCCATGAACAATGAAGAATTTAAAGCAACAGGTCTTAAACCG
>JAMYXO010001005.1:0-20000 GCA_033310375.1 Conus canariensis
AAAGGACAAGGCGGCAAAATCGTAATCATCGATAGTAATTTTTTTCTTTTTTTTCTTCCTCTCCTTTCTAAACTTTGCCCGTTTTTACAAAACGAGTCTGCAGTCTTAAAAAAAAATCAATGATGTCTTAATTCCAGTTAAGCTGCCAAGTCTGTGAAGCGTTTCTTTCTTTTCTTTTCCTTTTTTTGTATGGCAATTCATCACAAAGTATAGCAGAATAGCATTGTCTATGTGATCTTAGCATGCCGCACCAAAAACAAAGCCATTGGCAGCCCTGGAAAATGTGCAATGATTTTGACATTACTGATGGAAACAATCCACATTATTTACATCAACCCAATCTCTAACAGCAACTACCAGCAGTAGCACGGACAAAATCTACAAGTGTTCATTTGGCGGCTCAGTATTTCAACGTTTATTTTCATGTTGGGAACTCTGCCTGCAGTCATTTTACTTTGAAAATCTATAAGACAAAGAGACAGAAACCTTCAGCACAATGATCTGCCCAACCACTCTGTCAGCTGACACTTATTTCAAGCATTGTGGACTTTTGGCAGACCCCCAAAACTGAGCATTTTCTTTCCACCAACATAAAAGGACAAGCTTTCCACATGCATTTAATCTTTCCAAAATCTGGAGATTACAATATGAAAATATTGTTCTATGTGACAGTAATCTTTACCTACTTTGGAGGTGACAACATGAAAATTTGTTCCATGTGACAGTAATCTTTACCTACTTCGTAGTAACATGAAGACATTGTTCTATGTGACAATAATCTTTCCCTACTTTGGACCTTACAACTTGAAAATATTGTTCTATGCAACGAATACAGCTGCCAAAAACATCGTGTGAAGCATCCAGTGAAATACTTGAGGCACAGCATGAAGCAATATCCTGTGCAAATATTACAGCTGCCAGAAGATGGTGCGAAATGATGGCCCTTCTGTGTGACAATTACAGCTGCCAGTAGACTGTGCGAAATGATGGCCCTTCTGTGTGACAATTACAGCTGCCAGAGACTGTGCGAAATGATGGCCCCTCTGTGTGACAATTACGCTGCAGGTGATCGTGCGAAATGATGACTCTTCTGTGTGACAATTACAGCTGCCAGGAGATTGAATGCCTGTGATGGTTCTTCCTACAAAGCTAACTGCTGACACGATCTTCAAGTGTATCAACATTACAGGAATATACTGAAAAGTGAAGGAGACAGAAGGCAGCCCTGAGGAACTCAAATTGAAGTATGGAATAATTCTCAGATAGCACCCTGCACCTTACACCTTACTCTTCTTCATACATTCAGACAGGATCCCCAGAGGCACTGCTGAAGGCTGCTGCACAGCGAAGGCCCTCCACAGATCCATAGAGCTTCTCCCTTATTAATGTGTCAGCACGCTAGGTCTCTGCTCTTAGCTCTTGATATATTAGAAAGTCTTGCAGGGAGTGTTCCACAGTCATTGGGGCTGTACCACATGGGGACCCTGAAGAATCACCAATGTGGAATTTGGTGAACAGCACCTTGTATGAGCACTGCCCTTGTCACTTTTTTGGAATGAAATTGCCGGATGATGCTGACAAGCTTCAAGAATGGAATACCCATCCGAATTCGAGAACACAGCGTATATCGATCCAATTTTGTATTAAAGAAATCTGCAGACATTACCATGAATAATTAAATTTCATTTGGAAAGCATGTATCTTTCAGCTCCTAGATGGACCTAATTTTGACATTCCTGACATATCCTGGATGATTTGATCAAAGAAGCTGCTGTCTGCAGATCAAGTTGTATGGCTCTCAACCTAGTACAGCTGTTACTATAGAGACATCATTATAACCTGAGGAAGGTGTGTGTGTGTGTGTGTGTTGTGTGTGTGTGTGTGTGTGTGTGTGTGTGTGTGTGTGTGCGTGCGTGCGTGCTGTGGTGCGTGCGTGTCGTGTGTGTGTGTGTGTGTGTGTGTGTGTGTGTGTGTGTGTGTGTGTTGTTGTTGCTGTTGTTGTTGTTGTTGTTTGTTTGTTTTATTTGTACGCTATCTTCTCCTCACTTTTAGTAGCATTATTCCACAGCCTTTCTTCACTCCTAGTAGCATTATTCCCCGGCCTTTTTTCACTCTTACTAGCATTATTCCCCGGCCTTTGATTCTGGCTCTCCCCACACAGCCACACCCATGCTAATTCTGCCACAACCTCAACACCAGCGGTCCACAGGAAGCTTATCAATACTGAGGTGTCATTAAGAAACAATCCACTGCATGAGAACCCAAGCTGCTGCCCAATTACTTTGATGATGTTCACTGGTATCTGCTCAGATGCAGCAAACACATAATGCCATCTTCTGAAATCAATTGCTCGGTGTAGTACAGGATAAGCAAGCAACCTCGTCAAGAGGACCTATTACGTCCATCTACAGGCAGTCACCATGAGCTTCGTGACACTAAAAACTAACATGAACCAACCAAGGACACAGAGTACAGAGGAAATCACTAATATGGTCACCATGACAGCAGGGCCACAAAGATATGTACAGGTTAGTCAGAGGGACAGACAGAAGGACAGTGACAGAAATACTGGCAACAAACATGCTAGACACAGGCGCAAGCAGATATGATCATGATCTCTGAGAACTGACATTCAAATAAAGAAGCAGAATGCAACGCAGACAATTGAAAATGCACACAAGACAAGTTGCTGACACAACCATTAGTTTCTGCTGCAAGTTTGCAACAGGTAAACAAAACAAAACGAAACAAAAATCAAAGCTGCAAGGGTATTGTGTGCAATATCAAACAGGCAAAAATGCAGAGAAACCACACCCCAACCCATCCAAAGTAGATCCACCAGCTCAGATGCTGGAAGACACCACTATATCCTTTCCATTATGAATCAACACTCGATGCTTTTTCTTACTCTTCTGCCATTAAAGCAGAGACAGTTCAAACTTCTTCGCACAGACACAACACAGTTGTCAAATCCACTATCTGCACAGGTATCACTATGCTGCCCATGTGGTGAACCAAACAGTGACATGCACCATTTTCCTGAACTCCGAAACGTCACCTCCTAAATTCAGACAGCAGTGCCATTGACAACATGTCAACCACTGGTGACTAGAGGTCCATGGACCCTCACTTCATTTCCACTACATCAATGGTGTCATCATTGTCCAGTTCAACATCATTCGGCATCATCTCTGGTTGCAACAGCTCGCCATCAAAGTGAAACTGTAAGGCCTCCAGTGGCTTCCCTTGCTTCTGGGCATACTTCTCCATCATGAACTTCAAGGGAAGAAACTATGGAAAGACAAAGAAAAACGTGATTTTATTTTCACCGACGAGAACCATGAACTGGATTTCCATTTCTGCTTTTCTTTTCTTTTTAAACTACTCTGTGAATATTCAGTCAGTGGCTGATGCTTAACAAAAAAAAACAATAAGCAATTGTTTAAGGACTTGTTTACATTGTCTCCAGCTTACACAGCATTCATCAGTGTCACATCATAATACGACCTTTGCCATCTGTGTTTTTTTTTAATTTGTGCCTTCACAATCAGTTTCAGCTGAGACTGATTCCACTTTGTTACTTATCAGATGAAAAGAAAAACAACATAGCATCCAAAAGTAAGCCTTATTCCACACTCTTAACTGCAGGAGTCCATCAGTCACTCTCACAGGCGTAGTGCTTTTTCTTCTGGCTAACAGTATCATTCCCTACACCTGCTGAGATCTGATTCAAATATGAAACAAATGTTCATCAAGCCATGCCAGTTCTTTAAAAGGAAAACAGTGACATAAACATGATGAAAACAAAATAATTTCATACAATCATCAGATTAACACACATACTATTCCACCAAATAGCCCAGAAACTAAAACTGAAACTCTCAACAACATTTAAAGAGAAGTAATGACTACGTTCATCATTTAACAGGAAGCAACGATGTTACGGATGGTGTGCGGTGCGTTTTTTGCTGTCTGACTCTCGCTCTCAAAAGTTTGGATGCGTGTAATAATTATTCCCTACGCACACCCACACCAAACGCACATGGATAGCCAGGCAACACACGAGTTAGATTTTTTTTTTCTTTATAATTATGCTGCCTGAACCATCAAACATACATTCATGTGAACTGGTACAAATCAATACATGTCACTACATAGCATATAGATCAAGATATCAATACATAGGAACTTCAGTCATCAGATATCAGCATATCATAGTACATATCTTGATATCACTCACAGATCTCGCCGGCGCCGTCCACAGTGTCTCACATATGCAGTCAACACACTCGGTTACTAAAAGAAGACAAATAAGGATAACCAAGGTCCCCACATAATAAGCACAGCCGTTCACAAACACAAGCGATGAAGAAGAAGAAACAGGGTCTCCACACAACAAGCACAATAAATCACGTCAAACTATCAGAAGAAGAACCGCAAATTCACAAGGCACAGTAATCCATAGCAGCAGAACCGCAGATTCACAAAGCACAGCAATCCACAGAAGAAGAACCGCAGATTCATAAAGCACAGCAATCCATAGAAGAAGAACCGCAGATTCAAAAAGCACAGCAATCCACAGAAGAAGAGCCGCAGATTCACAAAGCACAGCAATCCACAGAAGAAGAGCCGCAGATTCATAAAGCACAGTAAACCATAGAAGAACTGTAGATTCACAAGGCACAGCAACCAATATTGAATCCCCGGAGAACACGATTTCAGCAAAGTCCCATAGAACATAATAAACTTCGATTCCACGTATTGTTGATCTAAAACAAAAATTAATTAGCTTCTCCGTGTATTGATATTGCAATGTTCACATCAATAACTTCAGCCCACCGACGCACATGAGGTGGTACAATTAGAGCACATAAATATTCTTGCAGGAGTTTTAAGTCACTCTCGGCGACACAGCATTCACAACATTTCTATAACAATTAAATTTCCTGGTACATATTTCGCTGGTACCGTCATCAGAAGTATCGCACATACACAGTGAATATCAACGTACTACTGACTTGAAAGTCAGCCTCTCCACATAGTAACACTACGGAGAAAACGACGATTAAAACAAAATAAATTAGGCTGGACACCAAAGCCTCGGCCGTTAGTTCTTGCTCTCTCTCTCTCGTCTAATCTTATTATTTTCGTCATGTAGTTACCTATGTCATTTTAAGTTGACGTCATAATTTATGTTGACGTCACAATACTCCCCCTCCTCAAACACAAAATCAATGACCGAATTGTTTTTTTGAAAAAGAAGTAAACAAACAGCAGAATACACAAACCCCGAAATCACATTCACTCGACGGAAACGAAGCCACTCACGGCTCACAGAAAAACACAAGTTGTCGTCCCAACGAACTCTGAATCCCTTTGACATGCTAGCTCATTGCTGACCTCACGGACAACCTCTCCATACCCACACAGGGTAGAGACCACACATATCTACTGACCACTCGGTCAGCCTCTCCATACCCCAACAGGGTAGAGACAACACATTTCTACTGACCACTCGGTCAGCATCTCCATACCCCCACGGGGTAGAGACAATGGCTAAACATTCCCGCTCAATAGTATTGTACGCCTTCTCACGATTCAGCAACTTTCGACAAGCAGACACGACTGGGTGAAGAACATCATCATTCTCCTGGAGTGATACAGCACCCAAATCAACAGAACTAGCATCAGTCCTGAGAATAAAAAGATTACCCAATGTAGGTAACAACACACAGGTGCAGAAGACAAGATTCCTTGAATCTTCCTCAAAGCTTCAGCACACTCAGGAGTCCAAGAAACAGACCTGAAATCAATGCAGAAACGACACGTACAATCTTTCTTCCTGACGAACACAACTGGAGATGCATACGGACTATTCGATGGCTCAATGATACCAAGATCCAACATGATACCAATCGCTCTCTCAACAACCTCTTTTGCAGAAAAGGGGATTTCATAACATTTCTTTCTAACAGGGACATCTGTTGTAAGAGGGATCTCTAAGAGTGCATCACCTGAGAAAGAACCTGGTTTGGGAGTCAAAATGTCCTGAAAATCATCAAAGATTGCACGCAACTCCCTGGTACTTTTGTCAGACAAAGTACAATCAAACTGGACAGAACGAACATCTTCATCTGGCATAGAAGACGCCATCGGAACAGTTAAAGTGGGAATGGGTAAAGCATCATCACAGTCCTGGACGACACCAAATGTACAAACCACTTCACGAACAGTACAAACAGACTCCGGAGAGGGATCCACAGAAAGACCAATTCCTGGAGAACTGTCCAAAGAACCCTGTTCTTGCTCACAAGCCAAAGGTGCTATCTCTGACCCAGGCACTGAAGTACCTTGTGAAAGAACGACTGCAGGTACAACATCAGAAGTAGACACTGCAGACACATCAGAAGACGTTAACTGAAAGCAAGACTTCAATGACTCATCCTTCTGTTTCTGAACAAGATCAGAACGGGAAATGTTCAGATCATCAGGGATCTGACACAAAGGCTTTTTGTCCACATGTTTATCTCTAGCCCTCGTAACGGCGGCTGAAGAGAAAGGTTCACGAGATACATCACTAAACTCACCACTCACAGAAACTCCAGGCACATTACCCACAATCAGATCTGCGACTGGGCTATCCAAGACACAACAAGTCAAATCGCCCACAAAATAAGGACAACTGACTGAAACTGTAGCCAGTGGAAACTCATCCACACGACCACCAAAAGAAACACACTTCACTGTGGTTCCTAACATCTGACTGTCAGAAACTAACCCTTTGCGAACGCCACAAATGGTAGCACCAGTATCACGCAGAACAGAACTCAAAGTGCCATTCACTGAACCAGACTCCAAATGTAATTTGCCTGTGAACGCACCAGCAGTTAGACAAGTAAAAGGAGTATCAAGAACAGAGCAACAAGCACTGAACTGTTTGCTGTCAGTTGATTTCTCAGCAACAGTAGAGTTACCAACCACAAAAGGACATTCATCTGGGTGGCTAAGGCTACAAATTCTACAAGGGTTTCTACCTGACTTCCATGGACACCTAGCAGCTACATGTCCTATCTTTTTACACAAAAAACACACAACACTTGCAAACAGATCAGAAGCACTTTCTGAGGAACTCTTACTGCCAGAGGTATAACGGGCGCCACGACCACGATAACGGCTACCGCCAAAGTTATTTCCACGACCAGCTGAGTAACCAGAGCTCTGATGACCACAATAACAGCTACCACCGAAGTTACTTCTGCGATCAGCTGAGGAACCAGAGTAGTGGCCACTGTTTTGAAAAGTAGAGTATCTGTTTCCTCTGTCAGACTGACCACAGTACGGAGTTCTATCAGACTGACCGGGATACGGATTTCTATCAAACTGACCAGGAGTTTTGTATCCAACAGAAGCAAAAATGTTTACATCAGCTTTCCTAGAAAGCACCTTAGTGGGATGAGCATGTCTGTATGACTCTGCAGACTTGATCATTTCATCAAAAGTTTTCACATCTTTTTCACACAAAAAAGTAGCCAAGTCCTTAGAGACACACTCCAAAAACTGCTCACGCAAGATAAGATCCACCAGACCTTCAAAAGACTTATCATTTTTTGACAAAGAGACCCAACGGTCAAACAAACGTCTAAGTTCAACTGCAAAGGTCTCGAAAGGTTCATCTGAGCTAGGTTTAGCCTCACGAAAACGCTTACGAAAACCATCTGGAGTACATTGAAATTTTTTCAGCAAGCTCTCTTTCAAAAGCTCGTAAGACACAACATTATTTTCAGCGAGACTGTGATAGAGAGTTAAAGCGGAACCCTCAAGTAGTGCAGACAGGTATGTAACCCACAAACTCTCAGACCATCCTAAGGACCGAGCATGGGTTTCAAAACGAAACAAGTAACTGTCTATATCATCAGTTCTTTCCTTGAAAGGGGGCAGCTTAGGAAAAGTAGGACGAGGGGCGTTAAACCTGGGAAAACCAGAACCCTGACTCTCACTGTCCTGTCCTGAGACCGCACTCTGCTGAGAAGTTATTTGTAACTGTATTCTTTTAGTTTCCTCTATCTCTTGCATTCTTTTTGTTTCCTCTTGCATTCTTTTTGTTTCCTCTTGCATTCTTTTTGTTTCCTCTTCCATTCTTTTTGTTTCTTCTTGCTCTTGTATTTGTATCTGCTCTCTTTTAGTTATCTCTTGTATCTGCTCTCTTTTAGTTATCTCTTGTATCTGCTCTCTTTTAGTTATCTCTTCTTCCTGTACTTTCAACTGAAATTCTTTCAATCGCATTCTTTCCTCTCTTTCCATGTCCTGGGCAATACATTTGTCAACATAGTCCAACAGAGCTGGTCCCCCCAAACCACATACCTTACCTCGTTGTAAATATTTAGCGAAAACTTTGTCCTCGTCCACAGAGGACACAACAGGACTTTCTTCCTTAGCTTTCTGTGCCATGTTGAAAATATGAAATATTGTCCTGCCAAACCCGACACACACACACTAGTGGATCAAATACAAACAATTGCTATCACAAGCAAAAAAGGTTTGAAACCCCTGTCCACTAAAATATATATATGAATTCCAAAGAGGATTTTTTTTTTTTTCAAACAAACATTAACGACAATCACTCTTTAAAAGACTAAGTATTATCAAACCCAACCAGCAAAAGATAGAGATAAACAATGAAACAGGATTTCAGGGATATGGGAGAAAGAAAAACGCAATCGATAATCAATGCCAAATTTTCAGCAACAAGTATAAATCAAGCAATGACATGAGAGTAATAACAAATATAATCAATGTATTGTTGTTGTTATTTTATTCATTTATTTTATTTATTTATTATTTTTTTTAACTGGTTCAGGCAGCCACTCACACACTCATTTATTCAAGAGAAAAGAACCCTAAGAATGCTGAAGAAGCAACACAATCCCCAAGTAAAGATAAAAACAGAAATAATCAAAGAGATAACTGAAGATAATGAAAATAAAGCCCACAAAGGAAGGAAGAACTAGGAACTAGGCCCTCGTATCTCCAGAAACTATACAGAAGGAGATACCCCGTTACGCTGGAGACGGGAAAGAAAGTAGACAAGAACAGTCATAAAACAAAACAATACAATACAACTCAATTGTTCAAAAGAAAAGTCTGTGAACGTGACCTATTACTTCTAATTGGGCAATTATAGGTGTACAAAAACAAATCCTACCACTAAGGCGATTTTTAATTCAATAGCAAAAGAAATTTAACTACGGGGTCACCAGATGTTACGGATGGTGTGCGGTGCGTTTTTTGCTGTCTGACTCTCGCTCTCAAAAGTTTGGATGCGTGTAATAATTATTCCCTACGCACACCCACACCAAACGCACATGGATAGCCAGGCAACACACGAGTTAGATTTTTTTTTCTTTATAATTATGCTGCCTGAACCATCAAACATACATTCATGTGAACTGGTACAAATCAATACATGTCACTACATAGCATATAGATCAAGATATCAATACATAGGAACTTCAGTCATCAGATATCAGCATATCATAGTACATATCTTGATATCACTCACAGATCTCGCCGGCGCCGTCCACAGTGTCTCACATATGCAGTCAACACACTCGGTTACTAAAAGAAGACAAATAAGGATAACCAAGGTCCCCACATAATAAGCACAGCCGTTCACAAACACAAGCGATGAAGAAGAAGAAACAGGGTCTCCACACAACAAGCACAATAAATCACGTCAAACTATCAGAAGAAGAACCGCAAATTCACAAGGCACAGTAATCCATAGCAGCAGAACCGCAGATTCACAAAGCACAGCAATCCACAGAAGAAGAACCGCAGATTCATAAAGCACAGCAATCCATAGAAGAAGAACCGCAGATTCAAAAAGCACAGCAATCCACAGAAGAAGAGCCGCAGATTCACAAAGCACAGCAATCCACAGAAGAAGAGCCGCAGATTCATAAAGCACAGTAAACCATAGAAGAACTGTAGATTCACAAGGCACAGCAACCAATATTGAATCCCCGGAGAACACGATTTCAGCAAAGTCCCATAGAACATAATAAACTTCGATTCCACGTATTGTTGATCTAAAACAAAAATTAATTAGCTTCTCCGTGTATTGATATTGCAATGTTCACATCAATAACTTCAGCCCACCGACGCACATGAGGTGGTACAATTAGAGCACATAAATATTCTTGCAGGAGTTTTAAGTCACTCTCGGCGACACAGCATTCACAACATTTCTATAACAATTAAATTTCCTGGTACATATTTCGCTGGTACCGTCATCAGAAGTATCGCACATACACAGTGAATATCAACGTACTACTGACTTGAAAGTCAGCCTCTCCACATAGTAACACTACGGAGAAAACGACGATTAAAACAAAATAAATTAGGCTGGACACCAAAGCCTCGGCCGTTAGTTCTTGCTCTCTCTCTCGTCTAATCTTATTATTTTCGTCATGTAGTTACCTATGTCATTTTAAGTTGACGTCATAATTTATGTTGACGTCACAAACGACTTTATTTACCTTCTTAACGATCATGCTGGTCTTTTGCCTGCTGTTGCGGCACTGCATCTGCACCTTAATGTTGTCTGTGCCGTAAGTCTCTTCCTCATCGCTGTCGCCTTGCTTCGGCACCAAGATATGGCACACTGCAATGCCCAACAGTTGAAGAAAATGTTAGCAACATAATTTCACACTTGGCATGAAGAAACCTATAAACTATTCAGTTTGGGTGTTTTTTTTCCAAATCTTCTTATCTTTTGACTTAAATCCAGCAGAAAATTAATGAAGTTTTTGCACACATGCAAGCAAACAGCTCTGACAAAAAAAATTAAATGCACACCATGGTGTGTTCATATGTGGAGATATTTACTTCCATGCACACATAATCTTCTCTCTCTCTCTCTCTCTCTCTCTCTCTCTCCTCTCTCTCTCTCTCTCTCTCTCTCCTCTCTCTCTCTCTCTCTCTCATACTGGTTTGAGGGTTTTAAACATGCAAGACCTTGCTTTTGTAAACTAATCATTGTAACATGCTGGAAACTCATATATCTTAAAGTTATCTTGACAAAACAGGAAAAAGAAAGCAGGAAAATGCAGAATGAAAAGGATGATTTAAAAAACCCACAGATGAACAAAAGCATCAGAGAAAAGAAGAGAAACAAGAGGGAAAAAATTACAGAGAAACTGAGAGAGAAGGGAGGGGGTAAGAAAGATATTTGTTTTTATACATGGTTACTTTTCTGGATTTGATCTCTTGCGCTGAACCCTGCGAAGTGATCTGAAGCGATCAAAGCTAAGTGAATTTTCATTGTTTTATTCGTTACTGTCTCACCTGATGAAGACCTAAGAGGTCGAAACGCGTTTGTGTTTCGTCTTGTCACTCGTTTGTCCACGTTCTCTGGCGTTCGCTAACATTTATTTAAGATTTGTTTAGATTTCCGCCTGCAGTCCTCTCGCTTTGCAACTAGAAGTTCTTTAAGTTTGCAAAACTAAATAAATACCTCCCACGGAAAAGAAAAGTGTCTTATCTTTTTATGCCATTTTCACACACACACACACACACACACACACACACACACACACACACACACACACACACACACACACACACACACACTACATACAATCCCACAGTTTTCAAACACACAACTACATAAAAACAAGCGACCAACTTGAAAGCGTCCAATAAAACCACATCCCAACAGTGACACAAAGTACAGTCACAAAGTGTAGGACATGACAGCAGTGTGATTCTTTTCCCAGACCTCAGCTCTAAAGATCTATAGGCCTGTGGGCAGCAGGTGAAGATCCTTGATGATCAGCTTACAGACCTACTGCTGCCTTAACTCTCTTCATGTGTACATATTTTGCAGAATATTAAACAACACCAAGACCAAAATCCTCTAATCCATGGCTATGCTCAGCAAGTCACAGAAACGCAAATATATCCATAACACCCGATGAAGCATACAAAATGAAATCCCAGTTGTAGAAAACAGTTGTGTTCTTTTTTCTTCTGCATATGCAGGCTGATACTCCTGCAGACGCTCACTGTAAAGACATCCAAACATTAATCCCATCTACCCAACAAAGGGTATGGAGTTTTGTGTGCATGACCGTTTTTTTATCCCGCCATTTAGGTGGCCATACTCCAACTTCATGGAAAACGTAGAAACCAGTGAATCAGGCACTTTCAACACACAAAAGCAAAACAACATGGTACTCAATGCTTTTTGACAGACCGACCTTTGATATCAACCAGATGGAGTCGTATGGACAGAGGCGTGTCGGAGGATGCCAACCGACTGTCGTTGAGGTACAACCCTATCTGCTCCACTCGCACACCAAGCACATCAGCCATCTGTGTCTGCAAGCTGTAGAACATGTCACTCTGAAAACAGACATGCAAACAAAAGTACATGTTGGTTACCTTAACTCACTTGGGAAATCAAATATATACAAACATTACAGATCATGAGGTTTACTATCAATATCAAAACTATTACCACAGTCTGTAGTTCCATTGTGAAACCAGTATTTGTAGTTTTTGTAAGAATACTAATCTTCACAACACAAAGGAGTCCTTCACGTTAAAAAGAAAGAAAGAAAGGAAAAGAACCCCAACTCCAATAAGCCCAAACAGTGTATCAATGGTATATACATATGTACAAAATTGGCACTCGCACACACAAAAAAACACAAAGAAAGTCAAATATTAACTTGCTTTTCATAAAAACACAATAATACAGGTTGACAAAAACACATTATTTAAGGGTTAAAAAAAATAAATGACATTCCTCATACCATTTTCCTACACGAAAGATAAGATAAGATAAGATAATGTTGCTTATAGCCCAGCCGACCGAAAAGGGCCATATCAGGGCTGTCAACACGTTAAAATCAACTCACAAGTCTTTCATTCAAACAATTCTTTAAAAACCATCTTCTAAAAACCCATCCAAAAGTTTGTTAAAAAAAACAAAACCTTTCCACTGTAAAACCTCAGATCCGATGAAAAATGTTAATCTCTTTCAAGAACTCAAAGATCGCGTCAGGCGGAACGTCTCTGAACAAGGTTTTAATGGAATCTGCTGTAAAATGTTTGTGTCTCACATCGTGCAAGTCCCAACACTCTAAAAGAATATGTTTTTTAATATCATATTTGTTTTTGTTTGTTTGTTTTTTTCTAATCCACATCCTGCTGTTAATACAAACAATATTTCACAATGCATTGTACTTGGACAAGGGTTCCAAGATTCCCTTTACAGTCTGTTGAACTTTGATCAACTGGAATAAAATGTAGTAATTAGTGAAATGAACAGACAACCTTTGACACAATTTCTGTTTCCGTAAGACGCGGCAAAACTTTGGTATATATTCCACCAGACCCTTACAGCGGATGCATAAAACAATCCACTAGCATGTAGTATCACTCAGAGAGATGCCAAGAAAGCAGCAGTCAGATGGGGAGGGGGGGAGGGGGGGGGGGGGGGGGGAGGGGGGGGAGGGGGAGAGATAGGGGGGCAGACTGGCCCTATGCATCACAGCCCTGGCCTTATGCCTCACTGACTGTGGCTAACAACAGCATCGATGTCTCTGTCCTCACGCACCAGATGACAGCTCTCAAGGGGTAGGATGCAGTACAGGCCGAAAAGTAACAACTCTCGAACATTACAGGGGCCTCTTTCAGTCTCTCCGGAGAAACAGAGAGCAGCCAGTGACAGATGCATCCTCCGACATGCCACGAGTGGCGGAGAGAGGCATTCCAGCGGAAGGATACATGGGGCACACATGGTCCTTGGTAAGCCATGGTCAGGTAAAGAACAAAAGGATACTTGGAGAAAAGTTTGATATAGTTTAATACAGAGGTAAGAGTGGAACAAGGCCCAGCAGTGCTGCTACAGAGGTTAGTGTAAACCAAAGGGTGGAAGACTTACACATGACAGTGTTAGACAGAAAAGGTAATAGCGGGGCAAAAACCTGACATCTTGTGGTAATCTTTGGCAACTGAATGGAACAATGTGGTTGTAGTTCTATGCTTGGGCTGGAAGCATAAGACACTTTCCCCAGTTGTCTTAGTAATGCGTTGGCCACAAAACTTGACAAAACATGATTGTGACAAGAGAGAGTAAACAACACAAAACAGTGAACCGACAGTGACAAACACAACCTTTTGTCGTAACGAAATGACAGATTACCTTGGACATGGAAAAGCGGTGGATGTCGTTGATGTCACATCGCACACGCACCAGCTGTAAGTCATTCTGCACAGGACTGTCCACTATCTCCACAGGGGGGGGTCTGTGGCGATGTCTAGATTCCTTTCCTCAGTTCTCCTTTGATGGAGTCTATGGCTCTGAAACGAGTAAATAAAATGATGATACTCAGTTCCAAACAAAACACAGCGCCCCTACCACTAGGCTAAGAAACTGTAAACTACCTTTAACATACTTTAATAGGGTGCATGTATGGGCACACAAGCACTGGTACGAGGGTTGGAAAATAAGTCCGTGGCCCAACCACGAAGGAGTTGGGCTACATCAGTTCAATTTGGTGCACAATTGCACCTGCCTTTTGAAAGATGACGTACAAAATTGGAAGTCTGACGTCATGCTAGTTTTGACGTAACAGGCCAGCGGAGTGACCAACCTTCCCTCTTTGCGTCAAAATGGAGAACCTCCAGAACAGAGCCGTGATATATTTCCTCTGGCAAAAAGGCTTGTCCCCCAAAGCCTTCCATGAAGATATGGAGAAAACATGCGGTGAGTCTGCCCCTTCTTACTCAATGGTTAAGAAGTGGACTGCTGAATTTAGGAGGGGGAGAGAAAGAGCATTGATGATGATGACTGTCCTGGCAGGCCTGTATCACAGTGCAGTGGAGAAATCAATGTGAAAGTTCATGACCTGATAATGGCTGATCGACGACTGACTATCAGATTCATAGCCAGTGAGGTGGGGTCTCCCACACCACAGTACTTGCCATCCTGAAAGAACACCTGGCCATGAGGAAGGTATCCGCACGCTGGGTACCAAGGCTTCTGACTCTCGACAGAAACGCACTCGGTTCAAAATGTCGCGCGACAATCTTCGCCTGTTTAACACTGATCCAGAAGGCTTTCTCCAGAGGTTGGTTACCATGGATGAGACCTGGTGCCATCACTTTACGCCAGAAAGAAAAAGAATGTCAAACCAGTGGAAACACATGGACTCTCCCCCTCCCAAGAAAGCCAGGGTCACTAACTCGGCGGGTAAGGTCATGGCATCAGTTTTCTGGGATGCCGATGGGATCCTGTTGATTGACTTTCTTGAACACGGGCACACTGTGACGGGAGAATATTACTCTAATTACTGCAGCAATTGCGAGCAGCTATCATCGAGAAACTCCCTAGAAAGTTGACCAGAGGCGTTCTCTACCTTCAGGATAACACACCTGCTCACCGCTCCACTGTTGCCATGACAACCATTCGTAACTGTGGATACGAACTGCTCAAAACACCCCCACATTCGCCAGACCTGGCCCCCTCCGATTACTACCTGTTCTCGTTTCTGAAGAAACACCTTGCTGGAATCAGATTCAGCACAGATAATGAAGTGATGGAGGCTACAGAGGCGTCCCTATGGTCCTAACATAGAACCTTCTTCCGCGAAAGGATCCAGATGCAGCAGAAGCGTTGGGAGCGCTGTGTGGCCTTGAGAGGGGACTATGTTGAAAAATAACAGGTGAACAGACTCTTGACGCCTTTCCTTCATACTTGGGCCACGGCTTACTTTCCAACCCTCATAAGTGTTCCTATGTGCACATGAATGTGCTTTGAATCTCTGAACGTTTTTCCATACCATGCTGTCTGACATCCAGTGCAAATTCTTGAATTTCTTTTACACACACACAAACATACTCACACACATGCATGCATGTGTACAATAAACATACATTCACTGTCAGACACACAAACACACGCACCAGACATGCCCATAAATAGTGATACACATACAACAGACACGTACACAAACTCAAAAAAGATGCGCATGAGACATACAGTGATAACAACACAAGTACACATGCAAAGATTCAGAGCCACATGTACAAAAATGACTTTGACACTACACGTCAAGAATACTTACACTAGAAGAAGCTAGCGACATTTAGGCTATTATCACTATACTGACTAATCAGAATGTATAAGTTCACAGATTCATGGGGGAGAAATGTAGAACATGAGATGACAAAAAAAAATAACTGACACACTCTTGTCAGAAAAAACACAGAGTTTTGTAGACGAACTGATAATACAGAATATGTCTCTTGTTTAAACTGAAATGGAAGAAAATGATTAAAATCCAGGTTTTATTTGGTATAAAAGATATTCAGTATTATATTGTACATAAGATGTTTATGACAAACCTTCTGTGGTTTGGAAAAAACATGAATAAAACTGTGTAAAACAGTATAATTAAGTTAGACTTGAAGTTTTTACAACAAAAAATGTCTTTGAATGATGAATCACAATCAACTTCCATAAATCTGAAAGCAAAGCTTGGTACATACTTGGTTTAAACTTTGGATAGATTGTTTACGACACATCTTACACACAACACTCAGATTTTGAGAATAACTAGTTGAAAAATAATAAAGCAAGGTTCACAAAATTGTCACAGGATTATCAAACAATCTTTGGATATTATGCACATACATTTGTAAGATACTCTATTCTGCTGTTACATAGGAAAACATGTCAAAAATCTGCAGTTTCTAGGTGTCTTCTTTCAAAGGGTGTTAATTTGGCTCTTGCTATAACTCACATGTACATATACCAATATTCAATGGATGCTCTGGTCTGAACTTATTTCTGTTATGTATCTAGCTATTCTTTCATGCATTTAGACATATTTCATTCAGACCAGATGTTTTGATCAGAGTTTATCATCATCCAAAATTTTCAATGCTCCTGAGCCCACCTTTGGACATTTGGTCAAATACACTCATGAACACACAACCAATATGCAAACCCACTATGCATACATGCACGTACATATACCTACTTGAAAGCATCTTTCATGGCCTTGCTGACCCGTCTGCGTTTAGAAGGGAAGCGAGTCGGTGGAGGGGGAGGAACTGGAGGCGAAGGAGACCTGATGACACTGACATCTTCTGTTGACTGTAGGCTGAAACCCACAGAGTTCATGCAAACTGACAGACAAATTTTGTTCAAACTGAACCAAGTTCTTTACTGTTTCAATCCTTGATTTGTAACTTATGGTAGACTAAATTTTAAAAAATCAAGAAGAACGCTTGTAAGCTTTGTTACCAACTGACTGTGCAGCGTTCGAATCCCATCAGAGTCATGTGGGTTTTTCTGCCCTGACCGGGCTCCTACCCTGAGTTGAGTTTGCTGCGGACTCAGTTAGGAAGACTGGGACCACACAGTCGAGTTTCATCCACTTAATGGATGCGTTTCTGAGAGTGTTGCTCAAATTTCCTGACTAACACTGCAGGTGCCTGTATCTCTCGGGCCTGGTTGACACCGGGCTATATTTTGAAAGGAAGTGATAGCCCTGTCATGTAGTCTCAGACCGAAATGGAAATCCGTAGCATCATCTTAATCATCCTCATTCTTATCGATCAGCATTTTTTAAAAAATGTCTCAAATTCTGTGGCCCTTCATGCCCTGCTCTCATGGTGACCTCAATTTTGATGTCCTCTCCACGTCTGTGGCCTTGGTTTGGTTTCGTCGGGGTCACCGGTATCGGCGAGTCCATGGGGGCTGTCGTTGGACGGACGTGGTGGCGCCCACCGGAGGGAGAGCTCACTCACGGCGGCTCCGCGACTAAGCAATTATTGTCGTCAGTAGGGGGCTTAGTAGGTGGTGTCCTGCGTAAGTTAGATCAGAACAGGTGCCACTGAACACCACCGAAGTGACTCGGCAGCAGTGCAGTGTCTCCTCCGGTGGGTTGCCTCTTGACATCGACTGCTCCCTGTGGATTGCCGGTGCCGGGGCTGCGGCGGGCTGACCGGGCTGTGGCTGTGGACGGGGTGTCGGAATGAGCGGTGTGGGTGCACTGCCTCTGAGGTGACGCAGAGGTTGGGACAGCAAAAAGACAACAACAACAACAACAAAAAACTGTCTGTGCAGCATTGTCTCATTTACATCAAAATCCTTTTCACAAAGCACATCCATGTTCATTTTCATGCAACAGATTTCTCAACATTGAACACTATCTTATTCTCTGTACAAATGCAAATACAAAATTGTCAGTCAATCGAATGATCAGAACCTATCAATTTCAGGGAATTAAGCTTTCTGTCAATGGGAGCCCTAATTTAACAAAGGGTAAAAGTCCAGACATGAAAGTGAACAGCAGAACATCAACAAGTAAGCTATCACATGTGTCAGCCATCACAGAAAGTAAAAACGAAAAAAAACAAAAACGAAAAAAAAACACAAATACAGTTTAGGTCAACCTTCCAACCCTAATTTCGTTTGCCATGTTACCACAGTATTTTTTTCCTTCTTGTTTATATAGAGGCGCTTAACAGAGAGGTTTCCCTGTACCTGTTTTCGTCTTCGTCCCAGTCATCAAGGTCAACGACGGATGAAGTGCTGGGAGTGTTTGAAACACATAATTTCCTCCTTGGTCTCCGTGTAGTCTGAGTTTCCGGCACATCCTCTGTCAGGTTCAGAATCGGGTCAATCAATCAATCAATTAATCACACACAGCTTTTTATCATGGCCAATATCACAACACATGGCCATCTTATGGCTATTATAATATATAAAACTGTGCAATGTTTAAACAATAATAGGCTTGCCATTATTCTTGCTGTTAAAACAAGAGAGCTGTACAAAACAATACGTCAAAAAACCAGACAACATACCATTCCATAACACAGATCAAGTATGTGAAGTAGCTTAAGGCCTAACAATCCTGTAGGAGCAATATTAGGGCTTTTCTACAAAATGTGGATTGAAGCAAATATACTGTGTTACATATCAATGTCAGAGTGTGCGAGTTACATACATGGACTTGTGTGAACTGGAAGGGTGGGAATAGATTTCCGATTTGCAACAGTTCGTAAAGCTCTTCTTGAAACCCTTACCTGGTTCAGGTGGTTTGTCCGTATCGTCACTCTGTTTAGAGAAAATTGGCTCACTAGGTGCTTTGTTCGTGTTGTCACTCTGTTTGGAGAAAAGTGGCTTGCGAAGCATGTTGGACAGTAACAGTGTCACCCTCTGCACACAGCTAGAGTAAACATTTGTGACGTGGGCTGAATTTCTGGTGCATCTTCAGGGACGTCACTGGCAAGTTTACTTAGCCCCCGTTTGGTGGCCCGTTTCTTCATAGCAGGCCGTGGAGGTGGAGCGTCTTCGATGATCTGGACGTCAGGATTCTGGACAAGAAGAAGAAAATGCAATCTTTCACTAACTTCTAACATCTGTGCTTGGTACTCTCTCATGTAGTATCTACCTTCATCATACTGAAGGTTTTGACATTGTAGAGAGAGGTTCAAGTGGCGAGCTGGGTGTTGGACAGACTGGCTTCTTCCAGAGTGATGTTCAGCTCAGCCAAGGACAAAATTATCCCGCAAAGCCTCTGAATTAGTGAACAGCTGTAAATCCCCTCAATAACAACACTCATAACAATGAAACAGCTATAAGCACATTACTCTGAAAAAGTGCAGACATGCAGATCAGAGGAAAATGCTTTGGTAATTAAGTCACAGGACTTGTAATATAAAGGAAATCGAGGTTTTAACATTACCCGGTGCTGACAACACAAATACTATTTGACTTAGTAAAACAATCTTTCTGTTATGCCTTCTTCAGTTCTTGTCATCAAAATTAAGTGATCTATCTGAAATTAATTAGCTCAAAGAAAGTAAATACAAAAGACGGTACATTAAACTAATTTAACCTTAATATTTGGGGGGGGGGGGGAACATCCTTGAAGTTATGGGGGGGGGGGGGAGACATCCTTTGAAGTTTTTTT
>JAMYXO010001005.1:25000-27500 GCA_033310375.1 Conus canariensis
ATTGTTCCATGGACGATGTGCCAGCGTATAGAGCAGGACAACCAACAACACCCGCTCTCTTTACTCAGTCTGATACTTCTGAACAAGCGTTGCCGTCAACTCTTTCCACTTGTTCAGAAGCGCCATCACTACTCAGTCCTCTATCATGAGGATTGATTGTATAGTTGAGACTTGTGTGGGCGATTGTGATAATGCAGAAACGCCGTCCACACGCAAGCGTAGAAGTATCCTGGCCAGGCTCTTGCCCAAGGAGCCTAAGATGCGTAGCAAAATTCACAAGGTCAAGAAGGTGCACTTAGCATAAATTGTAATTCATGAATTGTAAATTGGTCGATAAAAGCTTCGACCGATCGTTGGTTTGCTCATTACATTCCAACACTTGCGCCCACCGGCACCTTATCAGCTCTCTCTTTAAAACCAAATCATCAACAATGGCTTCAATCTTCGCCGACAGCAACACTGTGGCCGGCATCATAAATGAGAAGCCTACTACTACTAAGAGAAGCAACGATGACAACGATCAAGTTGCGCCCACCACCACCAAGAGGCCATGCCTCGACAAGCCCTTGAGCATATAAATAATCACAACATCAGACGCAGAGAAGACCTTCAAGATACTTGTAGAGAGTCAGCTAGCTACTACCAGAAGGTTCTCTCTGGCTTGATCGCTACCGAGAAAGGAGGAGCAAGAAAACATTGCTAAGAAGATCCCTGAGCTTAAGTCCTACGTCAATCTCAAGAACTTGCGTGAAGAGCAGCGCAAGCTTCGCGCCAAAATCAACATTTCAGCCAAACTGTGCCAGAAACTACAGAGCATCTGGCAGTTCAAGTCCTTCCCACCTCAAGATCAAGCGCCTGACTCTACTACTATCGAGTAACCATCCTCAACCAGTGATGCTACTCCTTTCTTGATGCTACCACTACTCAGCCAGCTACCAATACTACTACTGCTACCCTTGATCCTACCACCGATTATACTGAAGTTCCCATGGACCTGAGTCAAGAGTGAACCACTGCATTGTTGTCCATTCATGTTATGTCACATTCCTTTGTACAATGAATTGTTTCTACCATTGATCAAGAATAAAAGAACCAAAAATTTTATTTCAATCTCTTTTGTCGTATATTAAGGTTTGTATGTATGATGATGATTGATGCGTGTTGAGCTCAATGACTACTACTACTATTGTCCTTGTTTGTCTTTTACAAGGCTTGTAGCATTTGGTCAAGAGTCCTTGCAATTTTTTTTTGCTTTATATGTGTCTTGTTAAGGATTTTATATTCTCATTGATCAAGGCTTGATTACTGCCTTGTCTTGATCATATCTTGATACTGTCTTGTCCTTGACACGATCAATGTCTTGCTTTCTTGTTGCAAGGCTTTGTCATGACGTATACTCAAGTGTAATTTCACAACCCCTTAAGCCTATGTTGTAATGCGGATAAGGCGCTTATGTTGCGTAAGAACTAAGCCTCATTCGCGACGTGTGGTGGGTGATAGTAGCAGTGGTGGTGTTATATAATTGCACTACCATTATCGTTATCATCTTTGCTTTTCAATCTGTATCTTCTGCCCTGAAACCTCTCACATCTTGTCTTCTGTCCCATTTCCACTCTGAGAATTCAATTCTTCACCCACGCCCCAGTGTGCGCCCAGGTCGAAGAGATAAATGACCGTTTTGCCCTTTGTTTCAAGTACATGTTTGTAAAAGAAGACCCAGTAGGTCGTAACGCGTTGTGTCTGGAGTTGAATTTGTTTGATCGTTTTTGGCGGCTCAGTAATTCTAGTCTGTTTTCATGTTTCAATTTCCGCCAGCAGTCACCCCACTTTGAAACCCATTAAGACACGCAGACAAATTCATGTAGAGATTTAAACAAACCAAACGAAACGACATAAAATGAAGGGAAACGCAGAAAACATTGAAATGCGTTCACTTCACTGTGTATTATTGATAAGTGCTCTCTCTCTCTCTCTCTCTCTCTCTCTTCCTCTCTCTCTCTCTCTCTCTCTCTCTCTCTCTCTCTCTCTCTCTCTCTCTTCACACACACACATATACACACGGGCACGCGCGCGCGCTTGCGTTTGAGTATTTGCGCGTGCGTGTGTGTGTGCGTTCGTGCGTATGTGTGCGCGCACGTGTGCACATATGTGAAGTGTGTGTGTGTGTGTGTGTGTGTGTGTGTGTGTGTGTGTGTGTGTGTGTGTGTGTGTGTGTGTGTGTGTGCGTGCGCGCCTGTGTGTGTGTAAAAAAAACAACAACAACTGATAAGGCAAGAAATAAAGAAAAATACATATACTCACACAAAAAGACAGGAATAATTACTCGTTGGTGAACAGAGGAAGTATGTCTGTTTCAGTCTCTTCGTTTTGTCTAACCCTGGGTTGACATCGATCAGCACATATCCCTTTAACAACAGATGGCTCACTACTGTCGAAAAGAGACAACACAGTTTCCATTGTGTTTGATATCTTACTGTTCAGCACGGTGAGTTTTATAAGG
>JAMYXO010001005.1:32500-34603 GCA_033310375.1 Conus canariensis
CACCTTCTTCTTCTTCAGCGTTCCAGTATCTAGTAGCGTGTGAGCTCGTTTTACCCTGTTGGGATACTCACACTATACTCGAGTGTATAGTCAGTTCACTCCGACTTTGTTGAGTGCAGAAATTTGTGGGAAGAGGTTGTGGAAAAAGACAGATAAAAGATATGGTAGACAGAAAGGACAGTAGACGACAGTACAGCACAAGAAGGAGACAGAGTTACTGAGAGCGAAAGGAAAAGGGGACGTTACTAGTACAGAATGTCCAGAAGGAGGGGGAACTATTTGTACAAAAGACCCCCCGGTATCCCCACGGGGGAGGATTTGGCACCAAATCACTAAGTAATTCATGTAAGCGTTTTGAGGCCTAGCATAAATTTGAGACCACATTTCATATCAAACTGATAATTGATCAAAAGAACACCCACCCACCAATCATTTCACCTATTTTGGGGGGATGTCCACCGATGACATCAGTCACAGTCTTCAAATACATGACCTTCCCCTTGGCTCCCCTCACATTGCAGGCCTCCGCACTCATCCGTCACCCAATCTTTGCGCCAGGTCGTTTCCCAAACTTAGTCCCATATTTTTTTCATTTTAATTTGTCTGCTTAAAGCCACCTGGCTTGTCCCTTGATGGCCATATGAAAGAAAACGAGAAGAATCAACTTTCGGAAACAATGAAATTCTCATAACAATCTAATTGGTGCCAGTCCATAAATACTCGACTCCTTAAGCAAGGACTTGGCGCATTAATGTTTGGTTTTGCTGCATGTATAGAATCCGGATGTCCTTTCCTTCTGCTGTCTGAGCTGTTTCACATACGCATGCGCGGCGCGCGCGCGCCGCGCCACACACACACACACACACACAACACACACACACACACACACAACACACACACACACACACACACACACACACACACACACACACCACGCTCTCGGGGATAAGGTGGAAGTACTCAAGCGGCGACTTAAGCTCACCACGTGACTGTTGTGGCCGTTGCCATTGGCTCAGTAAACAAGAGAAAAAAGGGACTTCCCCTCCAGAAGGCGCGCTATGAATCCCGGATGCGTGACGTCAAAGTATGATACACTGTTGTCAATCATAAAAAGCCAGGTGCCCCTTTCTTCGGCAGTCTGGGCTGTTTGACCGCTCTGACACAAGCTATCTACTAACAGGCAAGGACTGTGTTGTGTTGTGGTGTGTTGTGTTGGTTTGGTTGTTTTCGTTGTGTTGTGTGTGGATGTTGTGGTATGGTGTGGTGTGGTTGTGGTGTGTGTGGTGTGGTGTGTGGTGTGTGATGTGGTGTGCTGTGTAAAATTATATATACATATAAAGAAAACAGCTAGGGAATACTCGGATCTTAAGGAAAAAGTTGAGGAATGTTTATGACCTCAGATTCTGGAAATGGCGAAATGGTCATGTCTTTCTGAAACTTAACTTGACAAACAGTTGAGATGGAGGAGGGGGGGGGGGGGGGGAGAACACAACAACACGACCAGGTGCTGTGTCGAGGGAACACGCCAGACTGATCACTAAGGCAGAACGAAGTGCCGTTTAGTCGCCTTCCAAAATGATGCTTTCTGTCAACGATCACAGTGAATGCAAGTAGAAAACATCTCAATGTTCTACAAATGACTCTCTCTCTCTCTCTCTTTCTCTCTCTCTCTCTCTCTCTCTCTCTCTCTCTCTCTCTCCCCTCACAACACACACACCACACACACCACACACACACACACACACACACACACACACACCACACACACACACACATTGCTTGGACGAATCCGACAGAAAGATGCTGTTTTTCAAAGGGAAGTAATTGAGTAGTGTTTTAAATAGTGACTTCTATTAGGTAGCTTCCCTTGGTAGTGTTCCTATGTGTTATACCAGACTAGCAGGGTTGGTATCGCCGAGCGGAGGGCCCGGAGGCCATGGGTTCGACCCCCAACCGTTCCTTCCCGAACTACTGAATAATCTATGGGCTTAAACAGGGTGTGTGTGGTGTGTGTTTGTGTAGTGTGGTGTGTTGGTAGTGTGTTTTTGACCATTTTAAGTCGGGTTCTCTCCTTGGGGCGGGTTTCTGAAAAAAACTGAAGGG
>JAMYXO010000100.1:0-5000 GCA_033310375.1 Conus canariensis
GGTTCCGCTCGCTCCAGAAAAAATTACTGGGCCGGTCTTTCTGAAAATTTGTCGGTATCTTCATGAAAGGGACACGTATGATGCCCAATGTGTTATTTTACCGTTATGGCCGTGCCATAACGGCCGATAACGGTTTTCGTTCTTTATGGAATATCTTAGAAAGTACTTGGCCGATCTCTGAAAATTTGTAGGCATGTTTATTATGGGTCACGGATTATGTCCGATGTGTTATTTTACCGTTATTGCCGTCACAAACAGCCATAATGGCCCATAACTGTTTTCCTCATTTATAGAATATCTCAGAACGGACTTGGTCGATCTTTCTGAAAATTTGTAGGCATGTTCATTATGAGCCATGGATGATGCCTTTTACAGATGGAAATGCGTGTGTGTGTGGAAGTCTGACTCACTCAGAATTATGGACGCATGCACGACTTTTTTCTAATTCACATACACACACCCACTCATCCGAGCATGGACAGCCAGGCAACAAAATATCACTTTTTTTTATGCCGTCCAAGCCATCAAGCAAAACACGTACAATATAAACACACAATTAAACGTAGGTTGGTACACCCACCATCAGGTGTACACACACAACAAGTCAATACAATTATTGCTATCAAAACTGCCGGGTCCAACGATGATGACGACGGCGGCAGTGACGAGTCAAGTCTGACAACAGAGTCTCTTCAAAGTTGTGGCTCTCAATGAAGAAAGGAAAAGAAAACTAACACGTTCGTGGCGTCTCTGTCAGCAACACGGTGACAGTCTCACCTACGAGCTGTGGCTCAAACACCTAAGAGCTGTGGCTCAACACCAACCAAGAGCTGTGGCACACACACCACCTGTGGCTCAACACCAACCAAGAGCTGTGGCACACACACCACACACACAGCGACGGCCTCGGACGCAGGTCGCTGGCACAAAAGTAGGAGTGACGTCCTGGCTCACCAGCAGCGACGTCTCCAACCCACTGGCCCAACAGTGGTCGGTCACGGGCGAAGTGGCAGGTAGGGCAATTGTTAGCGCTCAGGCCGGCCTCTCAACACCAGCAGCAAAGGGGTGGAGAACGGAGCGTCAACACACCTACGGCCCCAGCCCTAACCCGGTAGCACCAGTCCCCGTCAGTCCAGGGAACACTATCAACCTGGGGGCAACTGATTAACTACCTTGATTATCATGGCCACTATTCATTGCAATCACAACTATCTTCATATTCATTAGCCACATTATATTTCACTAGAACTTGAGCCACATATCAGCATATTCGTTCATATTCATTACAATATTCTTTTTTTTTTTTTCCGGAATCATAACATTACAACATTCCCTTTTCCGGAATCATTACACTACACAGGAAAGGATTTCCATATAAACCTTTCAGACTCTTGTCTTCCAAATTAGGGAAAAGGATTTCCATCTGGATCCTCTTCAATAAACCATGAATACAATTCATTACACACAATTGATGATTATTTTTTTCAAACTATAAATGTCTTTCGTTAATTCATACACTGTTCATTTGCTTTCTTGTAAACAAGAATGTTCAATTCATTTCATATAATCACCATGTCTTTTGTCAATTCAGGAAATGTTCATTTCTTTTGTTGTAACACAAGAACGCTCACTTCACTTCAACAGCTTCAATATATGCAAGGGAAAGATTTCCACCACACTTTTGTTTAACAACACATATATTGATACCCATGTAAACACATCACACATCAGAATGAAAAACAAAAGTCTATGTCGCTCACTCCGAGAGCTTATTATCCATAGCATCAAAACTCTCCATCTTCTTGCAAACCATATTAGAATAGACACTTTTTCTTCATCATGAAGTTCATAGCCAGTTAAGTCACAAAATAAATAAAATCTTTTTTCTTTTTTCTGAAGACCACTTCTTATAACACTCACTTCATCTATTCACATTTTCCGAAACAATTTCGTTTTGTTACCCTATCAAGTCATAGGATAACAGAACAACAGTACTTTCTTTTTTAAATAAAGCCTTCACAAGATCGCTGAGGAAGTTTCAGTCGCTCCTAAACGGGAATACAGTTTTAGTTTGTTAATAAATAAACATTCAATGATAAATACCTGACTGCTACCAGCAAACGGCTGAGTCCCTCTTCGGCCTTCTGTGACTTGAGTTGCCGGAATCACTGCAGAGACTGCCTAACTGGTGCAACTCACCCGGCTTATAGCAATGCGCCGGTGAGTAGCAGTCAGCTAAATTTTGCAACCAGCTTCCGGACAACTACCTTCCGGTAAGCACGGTCGCATGTGAAAATTTGTGACCGGACGAAAAACGGTCCGTCACAATGCCCGATGTGTTATTTCACCGTTATAGCCGTTACTAACGGCTATAAAGGCCAATAACGGTATTTTTTATGGAATGTCTCAAAAAGTACTTGGGCGATGTTTCTGAAAATTTGTAGGTATGTTCATTATGGGTCACGGATGATAACCAATGTTTGTTTTTTTTTTTCTTTTTTTAAACCGTTATAGCCCTTACTAACGGCTATAACAGCCCATAAGTGTTTTTCTTCTTTATGTAATATCTCAGAAAGTACTTGGCCGACCTTTCTGAAAATTTGTAGGTGTGTTCATTATGGGTCACAGATGTTGCCCAATGTTTAAGTTTACCATTATAGCCGTTACTAACGGCCCATAATGGTTTTCTTCGTTATGGAAAATCTCAGAAAGTTCTTGGCCGATCTTTCTGAAAATTTGTAGGTATGTTCATTATACAAATGGTTGGTTGACTGCAGGACCTGGATCAATGAAACAACTTGCCTGGGTTATGGTAGCAGGTCCTTGAGGAAGAGGTGGATGAGGGCGCTTCGGTTTGAAACCTTCTTGGCTCGGAGGGACAAGTGGGAATGGGTGACAGTGGGCAGGGAGAAATGGGGAAGTGAGGAAGTGAGCACTGCCAAAAAGCTGAAAAGTGAATACTGCTAGAAGATGAAAAGTGTTCAGCAAGGATTGAGGGGGAAGGAAGGAGAGAGTTGGAAGGGATGAGGGGGGGGGGGGGTATAGAAGGAGAGGGCAGGGTGGGGAAGAAAAGAGAAATGGGTCAAGAACAGAAGGACTGGGGGGAGGGGGATAAAGTAAATAAAAATAGTAATAATAATGTTAAGAGACAAAATCAAGATAAGTAAGAACAAAGGGCTGTTATGGAGGAAAGTCAGTGTTTGATATTGATTCCATTTGGGTTTATAGTGCCAAGTTTGTGAATAAGGAGGGACTCTTGTTCTTTACGTCTTATAGAGGAAAGAATAAGACGTGTGTGTGTGTGTGTGTGTGTGTGCGTGTGTGTGTGTGAGTCCGTCCGTCCATCCGTCGGTGGTCAAAATGTGTTCCTCTCGCACCAGAAAAAAACTATTGGGCCGTTCTTTCTGAAAATGTGTACGTATGTTCATTATGGGACACGGATGATGCCCAATGTGTTATTTTACCGTTATGGCCGTTACTAACGGCCATAACGGCCAATGACTGTTTTCGTTCTTTATGGAATATCTTAGAAAGTACTTGGCCGATCTCTCTGAAAATGTGTAGGCATGTTCATTACGGGTCACGGATTATGCTTCATGTGCTATTTTACCGTTATAGCCGTCACCAACGGCCATAACGGCCCATAACTGCTTTCCTAATTTATGGAATATCTCAGAAGGTACTTGGTTGGTCTTTCTGAAAATGTGTAGGCATGTTCATTATGGGCCATGGATGATGCCTGATGTGCTATTTTACCGTTATAGCCGTTACTAACGGCTATAAAGGCCCATAACGGTTTTTCTTTTTTTATGGAATGTCTCAGAAAGTACTTGGGCTATCTTTCTGAAAATGTGTAGGTACGTTCATTATGGGTCACGGATGATGCCTGATGTGTGTTTTTTTTAAACCGTTATAGCCGTTACTAACGGCTCCTCGTTATAGCCGTTACTAACGGCTATAACGGCCCATAAGAGTTTTTCTTCTCTCTCTTTTTTAATACTTTTTTTTATTTCTTTCCTCATTCTGTCTTCCATTCCACAGTTCCTTCTTTCTCTCTTCTCCATTCTTTCATCAACATGATCTTTCTCTTTGCTGTACATTTCCGGATGCAAATTACAACATATTTTTTTGCTATTAATCATGTTTGTACATGTTTGACAATATTGTAGTAAATAATCTGTGAAACATATTAGAAATGAGTTATCTTTTTTTCGGTTTGAATGGATTTGAGTGAGAGTTCAATGTATGCCGAGGAAAGGTGTGTGTGTGTGGTTTTTTTTTTTTTTTTTTATATACAAACACATACACAAACAAACAAAAATCGCTAAGCACAACCCTCTGAGTTCTCACAAACTACAATCACGTAATGGCAAACACACCCGCTCACTCCACTTACACCTCCTCCACTCCCCACCCACCCACACCCTCACTTTCTCTATTCTTTTGATTTAATGATGCACATACACATGTACATATTAAATCCAGGTATCTTATGATTTTGATTATCAATTTTCAAATAATACTTCATAATTGATCCAGTTAGTGTTAAATGTTAGCAGATTCAATTGTACAGTTGCTATGTATTTTTCAAGATTATATCTTCTCTTTAGTATTTTTAGAAATGCTGTTAATGAAGGCTTACATTTGTTTATTTTACAGCTAAAAATGTAGTGTTTGGCTATCAGAATTATAAGATCGAATGTTGTATCGGTTGTGGAATTGTCATCTGCTCCAAATATTATTGTGTTTTCAGTCAGAGACAGATTATTCGCTATTAAACACTTTCCTTCTATTAATTCTTGCAATGATTTCCAGAATTCATTGACATGTATGCATCTCCAGAACATATGTTCAATGCTGTCTTTTTCCTCTTCACAGAAACTACAATTATAACTTTCTACTATTCCCATTTCCTTCAGAGCTACATTCGTTGCAATTATTCGATGCACTATTCTTATTTGCATCCATTTTAGCTTAATATCCTTAATTTGATGAATTTT
>JAMYXO010000100.1:12500-20000 GCA_033310375.1 Conus canariensis
TATGATCAACCCCAGCCCCTGCACTTTACTGTGAGTCCAGACACCAGTATAGTCAACCCAAGCCCCTGCACTTCATTGTGAGTCCAGACACCAGTATAATCAGCCCCAGCCCCTGCAGTTTACTGTGAGTCCAGACACCAGTATAATCCGCCCCAGCCCCTGCACTTTACTGTGAGTCCAGACACCAGTATAATCACCCCCAGCCCCTGCACTTCATTGTGAGTCCAGACACCAGTATAATCAGCCCCAGCCCCTGCACTTTACTGTGAGTCCAGACACCAGTATAATCAGCCCCAGCCCCTGCACTTTACTGTGAGTCCAGACACCAGTATAATCAGCCCAAGCCCCTGCACTTTACTGTGAGTCCAGACACCAGTATAATCACCCCAGCCCCTGCAGTTTACTGTGAGTCCAGACACCAGTATAATCAGCCCCAGCCCCTGCAGTTTACTGTGAGTCCAGACACCAGTATAATCAGCCCCAGCCCCTGCAGTTTCAGCATGTAAGCGTGGATTTGGCAAACTGGAACTGATTGCAGAGAGAGAGAGAGAGAGAGAGAGAGAGAGAGAGAGAGAGAGAGAGAGAGAGAGAGAGAGAGAGAGAAAGAAAGACAGAGACAGAGACAGAGACAGAGACAGATAGACAGACAGACAGACATATAAAACGACAGAGAGAGAGGAGAGAGGGAAAGGGGGGGGGGGGTTGAGAGAGAGAGAGAGAGAGAGAGAGAGAGAGGAGCAAGACAGACAGACAGAGAGAGAGAGAGGAGGGGGGGGGGGCAAATTCATACAGAGGCAGACAGTCAGACAGACAGACAGATAGACAGACAGACAGACACACACACACACACACACACACACACACACACACACACACACACACACACACACACACAACAGAATATCAAGAAGCATTACAAAAAAGTGGTTACAATTACAAACTACAATACAGTCCAGACAACAACACGAACAGAATTAAGAAAAATAGGAAAAGAAAGATCATATGGTACAACCCACCATACGATGGACAAGTAAAAACAAATGTAGGAAAAGAATTCTTTAAAATCTTGGCAACATCATTCCCAAAAAACACAAACTGTCCAAAATATTCAACAAAAACACCATTAAACTGTCATACTCATGTATGCCCAACCTCAAAAACATGATTGATTCATCTAACAAAATGAAAAGCAACATAAAAGAGAAGGGTGCCGAAAGGACATCTTGCAATTGCACTAAAAAAGAACAGTGCCCCCTGAGCAATAAATGTCTTCACAGCAACATTGTATACCAAGCTACGGTAACATCAGAAAATGAAAAAGAAACATATATAGGGATTACTGAAAACACTTTCAAAACCAGATACGCAAACCACAAACAGTCATTCAAAAATGAAAAATACAAAAATCAAACAGAGCTGAATAAATACATTTGGAGACTCAAAGATAAAAAATAGACTACAACATATCATGGAAAATCATAAAAAGAGCAACACCATACAACAATATTTCAAAAAGATGCAATCTATGCTCCACAGAAAAATGGTTAATATTATGCAAACCACACTTAGCAACTCTGAACACAAAAGTAGAAATTGTAAACAATTGCAGGTACAAGTGGAAATCTTTGCTAGCACATTCCACCTGAACAGGCCCCAGTAAGAACCACAGGCCGCACGTGCAGCAAATGAGATCCGCCTGCACGCACAGAGTTGAAATCAAGTCCCGCACGCCATAAAAGATCGTTGGCGTGCCCCAAAAGACATCCTGATGATAGCAAGGCTTGAAACAAGCTTGTAGATTTTACTACGTCATTTTTTAAAATATTTTAACACACACACACACACACACACACACACACACACACACATATATATATATATATATATATATATATATATATATATATATATATATATATATATATACAATAAACTAATAAATTCCAAGGATAAATACCGAGCGCCATTCCAGCAACTTACAGATCAGCTTGGTGTTGCAGTGACTGCAAGAAATATTGAATTATAAACAAAGCTTGCTCTTATGTCTTAGATTGAAGAAATAAGGGGAAATAAGCATTCATATCTGCAGTGGTAGATACTTCTGCCAAACTAACAGTATGTGCTTGAGTGGGTGAATGGGGAAAAAATAAAATAAATGCTTCTCAAAATGAGCCTTCAGCAAGCTTATAAGCTTGGAGACTATAAGCTTGCTGAAGGCTCATTTTGAGAAGCATTTATTTTATTTTTTTCCCCATTCACCCACTCAAGCACATACTGTTAGTTAGGCAGAAGTATCTACCACTGCAGATATGAATGCTTATTTCCCCTTATTTCTTCAATCTAAGACATAAGAGCAAGCTTTGTTTATAATTCAATATATATATATATATATATATATATATAAATTACAAACGTATGAAATAAAAATCATCATCATTCATTTTCGAAAGTAGTCCATTTATATTCCAATGAAGAAATGAACAAGATGCAAAGCATATAAACGTACTTCCAGTTTATCTTGAATACGCGTGAGATATTCCATAAAGAGGAAAAAACCGTTTTGGCCCGTTATAGCCGTTAGTAACGACTATTCTGGTAAACATTGGCCATCATCTGTGACCCATAATGAACATACCTACAAATTCTCAGAAAGATCGGCCACATACTTTCTGAGATTTTCTATAAAGAAGAAAAT
This sequence comes from Conus canariensis, assembly GCA_033310375.1. Classification (NCBI taxonomy): domain Eukaryota; kingdom Metazoa; phylum Mollusca; class Gastropoda; order Neogastropoda; family Conidae; genus Conus; species Conus canariensis. The sequence goes on from JAMYXO010000100.1 coordinate 15,196, forward strand.
TGTTATGGGCCGTTATAGCCGTTTGTAACGGTTATAACGATAAAATAGCACATCGGGCATCATCTGTGAACCATAATGAACATACCAACAAATCTTCAGAAAGATCGGCCAAGTGCTTTGTGAGATATTCCATAAAAAAGAAAAACCGTCATAACCGCTAGTAACGGCTATAACGGTAAAATAACACATCAGGCATGATCTGTGACCCATAATGAATATACCTTAAAATGTTCAGAAAGATCTGCCGAGTACTTTCTAAGATATTCCATAAAGAAGAATAACCGTTATGGGCCGCTATAGCCACTAGTAACGGCTATAACGATTAAAATAATACATCGGGCATCATCCGTGACCCATAATGAACATATCTTCAAATTTTCAGAAAGATCGGCCAAGTACTTTCTGAGATATTCTATAAAGAAGAAAAACCGCTATGGGCCGTTACGGCCGTTAGTAACGGCTATAACGGTAAAATAACACATCGGGCATCATCCGTGACCCACAATGAACATACCTACACATTTTCAGAAAGATCGGCCAAGTACTTTCTGAGATATTCCATAATAAAGAAAACCCGTTATGGGCCGTTATAACCGTTGGTAACGGCTATAACGGTAAAATAGCACATCGGGCATCATCCTTGACCCTGTAATGAACATACCTACAATTTTTCAGAAAGATCAGCCCAGTAGTTTTTTTTTTTTTTTTCTGGAGCGAGTGGAACACATTTTGACCATGGACACACACACACACACACACACACACACACACACACACACACACACACACACACACACACACACACAAAGATTCAAAGATTTAATCCTGTGACCCCTTTTGGGGCATGGAGGACTTAAAACAAAATAAACAGATGTAAATGAAACACATCAAACGCCAAAAAATTTTCTCGATAATTAACACACTGGATATGTTACACAACTTTACTAAGTTTTAAAAACTTCGCTAAGTTTAGCAACACTTTTTTTATTACCACAGAGCAAACGACAATAGTTAAATACGGACTTTATACATGTAAATTGTTTTGGTATAAACTTATTTCTAATATCATCATATTTGGTGCGTTTCATTACAAAATGAAATTCGTCGCCAAGGTCATTCTGGTCGCAGTCCCGACAGAATCGTTCATCATGAGATATTCCAAATCGTCTACCAGTTTCGATCATGAGTTTATGATTACCACAGCGGAACCGAATTAGTGGGTATATATAAACATCAGGCAACATTTCAATATATTTTTCACGGTAAAACTCTGTTTTAAAATTCCTATAAAATAAACACTTATTACTAGATTCTAAAGCATCGTTCCATGCACGTATGTAAACATCTTCTAATGAATTACGAACATTTTTGCAGATACTGTGAACAGACGAAAACTTTTGTGTCTCCCACACAAAGTCGAATCCTGTTTCGATAAGGATATTCCGTATGCACATCAACCACCTTGATGTAAAACCCTGATTTCTGTATAAATCACATAATACTTGATACAATCTAGATGAGTATTTGTTTGTTTGTGGTGAAAGTAAGGATGACCAGAATTTTATCATTCGTGCATATACTTGAACTGAAACAGGATACATTCCTAGTTCTCCATATATTAGTTCTGTTTTAGTAGAACGATTTAGATGAAAAAAATGCTTAAAAAATTTAAGCTGAAAACTTTCCATTAGCTTTAAATCACTATATCCCCAAATTTCACATCCATATAAAAGTACAGGCAGAACCATTGATTGGTATAAGTCCAGTACAATGTTTATAGGCAAATTTTGAAATCTTGCCATCTTTAGTAAAGAAAACATTGCACATTGCGCTTGGTCATACAAATACTTCTTACATTTATAAAAATTTCCTGTTCTGCTAAAGATTACACACACACACACACACACACACACACACACACACACACACACACACACACACACACACACACACTGACACACACAAAGCATTTCTTCATTCCCATTCTAAAGTACTCCCTGTTCTATAAGAACTGGGAGTGCAAAAAGATGTCAGTTTATCATAAATGTCAACGTGACACGAATCGTAATTTCCAGTAGAATGGACCTTTCCAGAACACGCACAAACGTTTGTGTAGTTCACATTTTTTAACTGCCACTGGGATGACCGAGTTCTCATCAGAATAAAAAAAAACCCATTCTATTTCCAGTTTCACGTGCTGACGAGGTTGAACATAGGGTGGACACAGCCGATGTCGATTCTGTATGGGTTCCTTTCCCTAGTGCGGGAACATTATTATTTACATTGAAGGACTGGCCAAGTTCCTACCTCAGTTCAACCAGTCTGTATGGGTTCCTTTCCCTAGTGCGGACACATTACTATTTACATTGAAGGACTGGCCAAGTTCCTACCTTAGTTCAACCAGTCTGTAGTCAGCCCCCACAATGTGAGGTAGTTGAAGATCATCGTCGCGCGTTTGCCGTCACGTCTAGTTTTCTTAAGATGGGGGGTCAATTTTTTCCTCACTTCACACACTGTAGTGGAGAAGTCCTCAGCTGTGAAAACGTTGCTGCCTTTGACTTTGCGCTTTGACTTTAAGATATCCAACTTTTGTTTGTAGAACACACATCTTGCTATCACAGGGGAGACCTGCCTGTTGTTTAGTCGATGAACCCTATCAAATTTGATGTCCTGAGACAACTCCAATTTATTTGCACACAAGGTTTTCCATCACATTTTCACAATCTGCAGGGGTTTCACTTTCCACCCAAGGTAATCGTAAAAGATCAGATTGTTTCTCTCGGATCTCCCCTCGAGATGATCAGTTTTGTTTTCCAAGTCCTCAATCTTCTTCGTCAGGTCCAGGTTTTGCTGCTGCAGACTGTTAACTTGCTCCCGGAGATTCCTCAGTTCCCTGAGAGAGAGAGAGAGAGAGAGAGAGAGAGAGAGAGAGAGAGAGAGAGAGAGAGAGAGAGAGAGAGAGAGAGAGTGGATAAACAAAATTTGTAATACGTGCAAGTGTACATAGGCACGTAAGAACGGTTAAGTGCATGAAAATGTGAAGGTTTATGGTTTTGAGATTAATTATTGGTATCAATGGTTTAATACGTTAACAGCAGATTGGTCAGGTAACTGTTTTTTGAAAATTATTGTTCAATGAATTCGTCTGATGGACTCTGGTAGGGTGTTCCACAAAGTGGATCCCGAGTATGTTAGGCTTGATTTCAATAGGTCAGTTTGGGGGCGTGGGACATGTTTTCATTTTTTAAGTTTTTTAAAAAAAATTTTAAAATATTTTTTTAAGAGAATCAGCACATTAAAGTTGATGGAGCTTTCCCAGTCACAATCTTGTGCATTATTAGCCCTTTGTTGTAATTGAAGTCTCTGGCTTAATGGAAGAATATGAAGATTCTTATAGTCTGAGCTTCCAAGGCCAGTTTCCTTCAAAAGTATTAATTTGAGCGCTCTTTTGTGTAAGCTTAACAATGGCTTCAAAGTGTTCGTTCTTGCAGAATCCCATAAAGTCGATGCATAATCGACAGAAGACTATCATCACTTGGACAAAGTGTTGACGTGAATGAAAGACAAAAAAGTGTTCGATTAGGGCAAGTTGGTAGACTCGCTGAGGAAGTCTTTTGTATGATAATGTGGGGATTCCAACTGAGATTGTTATCAGTTATTATTGAGACTGAGGAGGAGGGGCTTGGGGGGGTGAGGGTAGAGTCTGAAAAGTACAATGCTAACTCTAATTGCAGTTTGTAAGACAAAGAAAGAGAGTGAGGGAGAGGGAGGAAGGGGAAAAGGAAAAGAGGTTATAGGGGATGGTGGGGCTGACAGTTGTCACGTTACACGCACGCACGCACACGCACGCACGCACACACGCACGCGTGCGCGCGCACACACACACACACACACACACACACACACACACACACACACACACACACACACACGCACGCACACTTACACACGCACGCACGCACGAACGCACGCACGCAAACGTTCACCTGCTGATACCAGTTGGAAGAAGTGAGAGGTAGGGAGGGAGTGAGAAAGGGACACAGAAACTTATACAGTGACGATTTATTAGTATGAGCTGTTTAAAGTACAAGTTTCATGCTCTGTTGAATGTTGGTGTATGATAACATTCACGGATAGTGTGTTAAGTGTTTTTATGTATATCATGCAAGGGTGTGTCTCCTGTATTTGTGAAAGTATCTGCGTATGTTCTCTTTTTAGTGCATATGCAAACTCCCACATTATCTGGATAAAATTCAGAAATAAAAACTATAACTGAAATAAACAATAGCGTGTTTTGTACGCACATCTTGAATAGACGATTTAAGAAATGGACAGAAAGAGAGAAAAAAAAAGAAAAATATGCTGGTTACAGTTCGGATTACTGTACGGTAGACCATATTTTCACATGGTATGTGCTGTTGGAAAATACTGATTGCTCGGCACCAAAATTCATGTTGCCTTTGTGGATTGTAAGAAGGCGTTTGAGTCTGTCAGTTATAACGTCTTTATACAGAAGTGGTGTAAATGGCAAGCTGTAATGGCGCTTTGCGAAGTATTTATGACCTGGTTATAGCATATGTGAGAGATAAAACACATATACAGAATTTTCGACTGCCTGTACGTGGCGTAAAACAAAGATGCCTTAGAATGAGTCACGTTGGAAGAAAAAAGTGTCCAGGAAATTCTTAGGTTATCGCAAAAGCCAAATTGTTTTCATGTGTGTCTCCTTTGGAAAATGTTTTATACTGAGAATCAGTGCTTTCATATGCTGCTGAAGTAAGGTGTCTTTTGAATATTTAGTAAGC
>JAMYXO010000100.1:27500-30000 GCA_033310375.1 Conus canariensis
TTGTGGGGAGAATATTTCTGAAAACTCTATTGCAAGAATTGCTTCAGTTAAGTTTGATAATGTACTCTAATGTTTACCTCTGGAAGCTATTCTTTACAGTGGTCTTAAGCCTGTATGCAATCTCTCTTCAAAAACGTGATCAAAATGGACCTGACACTTACTGCGGTTTTTCATAATTGAATGCTTGTTACAAATCATACAGTCAAGCAGTAAAGGAGAGTTTAGCACAAGGGATTGAAAACAACAGTATAATAAACGATTGTCTTGCAGGTTTCAGAAAAAAAAAGTACAGCACTATCGACTGTGTTTTCTCGCTATTTTTCATAGTCCTGAAACAGTTAAGTGTTACATAAAAAATGTATGTTGCCTTTGTCGATTGTATAAAACAGCATACAGTGTACAAAACGTTTCTAGGTCACAACATGAACATGCAATTTTTTTTATTTGTTGCCAAAAGTCCCATAAGTACAATACCAATAGACACACTTGGCATTACTCGTCAGTCCTTTTTGTATTGAATGTAGGTTATTTTGTAATATGTTTTGGCTTTTGCTTAAAGTTTTCAGAAATAGATGTTCAAATAATCTGTGAATTAAAAGATACATTAATAAATACATACTTGCACATGCGTGCAAATGTATTAAATTTGTCATATTCACTTGAACACACAGAGAACTTCCTTTGAACCTTCTGTTTATGCCTCTCCCTTCCTGTTATGATTATCATTATTATTATTATTATTAGTAGTAGTAGTAGTAGTAGTAGTAGTATTTATTATTATTATTATTGTTATTATTCTCTTGTGTGTGTGTGTGTGTGTGTGTGTGTGTGTGTGTGTGTGTGTGTGTGTGTGTGTGTGTGTGTGTGTGTGAGATGTTAAATGGAAAGACATAAACTAAAGACAACTTTTTCTCTCTCTCTCTCTCTCTTTCCCATCCACCCCCCCCTCTCTCTCTCTCTCTCTCTCTCTCTCTCTCTCTCTCTCTCTCTCTCTCTCTCTGATGTAAATCATATCATATCGGGAAAAAAGCAAATCCTAACTCATTTTTAAAACAGCATGTCATGGAGACTTTCAAATGGGGAGAGTTGTAAACGGCCAGAACGTGTTTACAATGATATATCTCCGTGCAGTTGATAATCTGCATGTTCTCCTTCCACACCAAGGCGCGTGTTTAAAGCTGATCTAACAGTTCAGTCAGTTTTGGAGTGCTTTGAAAGTCAGTGTTCGTCGTGTATGAATGAGTGCTGGCAGTACTTCGTCTTTGCGTCTGCTTACGCCTGAGCGAGAGAGAGAGAGAGAGAGAGAGAGAGAGAGAGAGAGAGAGAGAGAGAGAGAGAGAGAGAGAGAGAGTGATGATGATGATGATGATCTTGATGATGATGATAATAATCTTTATTTCCAAGGGTAACAGATAAGGAAACACATGCTTTTTTCATCCAGCCCTTGCCCCACTGAGGGACTAACGAAGCATGACTAGCTACTAAAACTTGCACAGCTTTTAACAAACACACATATCTTCACAAATACATGAACAAGTTGATGAGTTGTTCCTTCATTAACATTACTATTGAGATCGAGGGCTAGATGGATAGCTGACGGAGAGAAAGTAAGTAGCTATTTTTGCAATTTAGAAAAACGTCATTATGTTAGTAAAAATATGCCAAGACTCATAGACCAACAAGACAATATTTTAGTGAAGCAGAAAGACATTATCCAAGAGGTACAGAGATTTTATAAGTCTTTATATGCCGAAAGTGGTGTACACAATTGTGAAATTAAAGATTTAGTCAATAATGTTCCATGCTTGGATGATACAGAGGCAAGTGAATTGGAGGGTGAAATTACACTAGAAGAAGCTACTTGTGCCCTGAATAATATGAAACATGATAAAAGTCCAGGCACAGATGGTTTTAGTGCAGAGTTCTTTAAAGTGTTTTGGAAAAATATAGGAATATTTGTTGTTAGAGCCCTAAATGCAAGTTTCAGGAAGGGGGAACTATCTTGTGCACAGAGGGAAGGTATCATTACGTGCATTCCTAAAGGTGACAGGCCAAGACAATACATAAAGAATTGGAGACCTATCTCACTTTTAAATGTCATTTATAAAATTGGATCTTGCATTGCTAATCGTTTGAAAAATGTATTACCACATATTATTAATGAAGACCAAACAGGATTTATTAGAAATAGATACATAGGTGATAATTTGAGATTAATCTATGACACAATAGCCTACTTAGATAAGCACAATTTACCAGGATTATTACTGAACATAGATTTTGAAAAAGCTTTTGACTCAATTAATTGGGAATTTATGTTTAAGGTATTAAAAGCTTTTGGATTTCAAGAAGATATATGCAGATGGATAAATGTGTTTTACAACAATATAAAATCTTGTGTTATTGTAAATGGTCAGGTATCAGATTGGCTGGAAGTTAAAAGAGGATGCAGACAAGGAGACCCCGTATCCCCCTATTTGTTTGTACTTTGTGTCGAGGT
>JAMYXO010000100.1:37500-84141 GCA_033310375.1 Conus canariensis
GTAGTAAGGAGGGTGGAAGGGGCGAAGGTCACGACAGGGTAAAGGGGAGGGTGCAGGTACTGTATGAGCGCTCGTGAAGTAAGTTTGCGTTTCAGGTGTACGGGAGGTAAGTTTGCGTTTCAGATGTACGGGAGGTAAGCCTTGCTGGGAAATGACAGTTTTGACTTGAAAGAGTTAGCGTCCTTAACAATATTCATTCTGAGTTAGCGTCCTTAACAATATTCATTCTGAGTTAGCGTCCTTAACAATATTCATTCTACGTAAATTTGTATTACACACACACACACACACACACACACACACACACACACACACACTGTCATACTCTAGGGGTCGTACACACACATGCACCTCTGCCCAAAGTACACTCCACACGTACACGCAATCACTCCTCTCACCCAAGGAACGCCAAATAATAAACACATCACAAGAAAAGTTTGTTTCCCCTCCTTCTACGAGAGTACAAATATTATTAATCAAACACCAACACTTGAGTAATTTCGTTTATACCTCCACTGCACGAAGGAGGAAAAAGAACAACTGCTTCCCCTACAATCAATGAATTCATAAATATAATGAGGATGAATTAGTTTCTATCACCAGCACAAGGGGAGTATGTTTCCCGTCATTCGAAAACATCAGGGGCATACATCAACATCTTTCCTTCACGTCGGGAAGAGAGACATAAAAATCATTTACCATCCAGCCCAAAATACAAAAAAAATGTCGCTGTCTCTAGGACGGAAGTTCTGGGGTATCCTTCCCCACTCGTGACTTAATCAATTATCATCCCCTTCTAGGGAAAAAAAATCGGAACTTCAGTTCCACTCTGTCACGCCCTTACAGATTTCTCGTCAAATGCTTCCACTTTCAAAATTCCTTTCCAGGAAGACATATATAATTTTTACTCTCTGGTCACTCTTTTATACTTGGGGAAGACACACGGGGACAGCCATCTCCGGGTTGAATAGGGCGTCGCCTTATACAAACCCGCCTTCTTCAGGGTCTGGGGCTCGTTACGGAGAAGTAGCCCGCTACCCGACCTGGGCTGGGGACTTGGTCCAGCACCTCTGGGACCACTCCAAGGCCCTAAGTCCGTGGCCCGTGTGAGACAGCCAATCTGTCAACGCACTCGGAACCACGTACAGTTTCCATAATTACTAAAGGGGAACTCACCTCAACATGAAGATGTGAAACAGTAACCTTTCCCCTATGCATAAGCTTTTATTCTGAATGTTACTTTTCTTTTCCCATTCTTAAATAAAAGAATTGTTACAACTTTAACCACACTTGTTCTTATTATTTTCTTTTCTTTTAAATACAAACGTCTTCCTTACTTTCGCTTATATATTTCACTTCTCCCTAATTAAACATGGATACTTAAATACCTCTGCCGCGACGCAGCCTCGCTCTGGCCTCAGTCCAACAAACGATCAGGCCCTCCGACTTCTCCGGCTGGCATGGAGCAAGTGATTATCAAATCCTAAAGGTAAATTCAATAGCGCGCGCAGTGCGCCTAACCAGTACTCACACAGGCCACAGCCAACAGAATAGCGATGTGCATTCACATGACACTTTTCACTTAAAATCCCAAGGCCAGTCAACCTTCTGTCTCAAAACCAATAGTTATACACAAAACAACATGTGCACATTATAATCAACATAACATGTGCACATGACACCCCCCATCCCGGGGTTAAAAAAAAAATTGCCAAATTTTTTTCCCTATAAAAAGCGAGTAACTAACTTCATGTTTACAATTGTCCAAAATCAATGACATATAACTTTCAACCATATACAATACCCATTGGGCGAAAACACATGGGCAAGTGTTATAAACAAAGTAGCCGAAGATGTCATGTTTCACCTCATATCACACATAGGTGAAAAACAAAACAACAAAAAAAACAAAAAAAAAAACAAAAAAAAAAAATATGGCAAGAACCAATGTGAAAATATATTAGCTCAATCAAGACTATACCCAAATATTTCAATCTCACAATGACTTTGAAGAAAAAATATGGTAGGGAAACAACTCTTTACCCTCGATAGTACATCTTCACAGTGAAAAAAACACCATGTTCAATTGTCAATGACAAATTAGCGTTTAAACAATTCAAAAAGTCCATGTTGTCTTGAAAATAATTGCATAATAGCAACGCACCACAATTCTTAGTGTGACAGCACACATAGCACGCAGCAATTAAACATTTTACTAAATGAATCACAGTTCATTTCAGCCGTGACTTGAGAAAAAGGAATCAAGTATGCGCAGAATAATACCTGTCATCAGATTTCAGCCAAAATATATTAAAGGATTGTTAAACAATCCAGCGAAACATGATAACCAACAAATAATCAATCAGTCAAAGTATAGATTGATACACCTGGATAACACTCACTAAGGCATAATTATTCATGTTTCACACAATACCATATGAGTGCACAAAATCATAACAGCAAAATTTGCATCTTGCACACAAGGTCATGTGTATACAAAACATATTAGAAAAAAAAATCATAAAGACACACAATTCCAAGTGTACACCAAAGTGTATTCCAAAAATTATGAAAACAAGACAGTATTCATACACACATCACAACGGATTTGTCAGGAAAAAGTAGCTGGTAGCTACTAACTACCAAAAGCTATTCCCGAGACAAAAAATCAGCCAATGTGTTGTCAGTACCTGGAATTGGTTCAATGCGGAACCGGAATTCCTGAAGGGAAAGGGCCCACCGCAAAAGACGACTATTCCTTGTTTTGGATGACTGCAGGAAAGTGAGTGGTCTGTGGTCTGTTTGCAGAATGAACTCTCTCCCCGTCAGAAAGCGTGCGAACTTCTCGCACCCCAAAGAATAGCCAGGCACTCTCTCTCTATTGTTGAGTACTTCCGCTGACTGGCGGAAAACTTCTTGCTGGCATACTGTACCGGGTGAAGAAGACCGTTCTTTTCCTGAAGAAGCACAGCTCCCATGCCTTTCGAACTGGCATCTGTCCGGAGGATAAAATCCTCGGCAAGAGACGGCAACGACAAAACAGGGAACGTATTCAACGTTCTTTGTATCTGTTCCAGAGCAGTCTGGCACTCTGTAGTCCAAATGATCTGTTTAGATTTATCACCCTTTGTCAGATCAGTCAATGGAGCTGTCAGAGAAGCAAAATGAGATACATACCGTCTGTAGTAGGACAACAACCCCAAAAGAGATCGAACCTGTTTTGTTTTTGGGTACCTGCAAAGAAAGAATCTTTGATACCTTAGACCTTTCTGGCATCATGCAACCAACAGCGATGCGATGTCCCAGGAACTCTAAGGACTGGAAACCGGCCTGAATCTTCGATGGTCTGGCAGTAAGTCCATAGTCCCTGATTTGATTGAAAACAGAAGGCAAAGACGTCAGCAAAGAAGACCACGAATTGTGCGACAACAGGATATCATCAAAGAAACTCACCGCACCACACTCATACAAACGCAGTGCACGCATCATACGTGCAAACGTAGCTGGAGCGTTTTGCAACCCAAATGGCATCCTTGTCCACTGGAATAGGCCGAAAGGTGTCTGGAAAGCAGTCTTGCCTTTGTCACATTCCTTCATGGGGATCTGCCAGTAGCCCTTTGTCAAATCGATTTTGACGAAATATCTGCCATCAGATAAACGACAAAGAAGACTTTCAACATCTGGGATTGGTTCAGCATCGAAAATCGTGAGCTGATTAAGTTTACGATAGTCAATGCAGAACCTCACAGAGCCATCTGGCTTGTTTACCAATACCACAGGAGAGCTGTAAGGTGAAGTGGATGGTTCAATTACCCCCAAATCTAACATAACCTGTATCTCTTTTTGTACAATCTCCTGCTTGGCAAATGGCAAAGGATAAGGTTTAACACGAACAGGAACATCACTTGACAAAGTAATGGCATGTGGATCCACTCCCTTTGCTGAACCAGGTTTGTCTGTGAGAATGTCACTAAAATCCTGCATAATAGTTTGTAACTCAGCTTTCTGCGTAGAAGTCAAGTCATCACAAACCACAACATCCTTGTACGTCTCTCCCTTTACTGTCAAAGTCGGTAAGACAGATGAGGTGTCAGAGTCAGTGTCCAACAACAAACCAACAGACGCAGTCTCTGTCATGTCGAACACAGTCGGTTTGCCACGAAACGGAACATCGACAACAGCGTTAACTGGTAAAATATCCGACAAGTCAGACGACAAAGACGGAGAATCTGGTACAAATGTCATGTCAACAGACTTGTTGATAGCAACATTCACTCTTTGAACATACAACTTGAGCATGTTAACATGAAACTTCTTGACCTGCCCGTTCATGTCTATGGCGTAATTCACAGGTGATAACTTGGACACAACAGAAAAAGGACCTTTCCACTGGATGCGTAACTTGCTGTGGTCATCTGTCAACAAGACCAGAACCTTATCACCAATCTGAAATGAACGTACCTTTGATTTCTTGTCTGCATATTTCTTGTACCTGTCAGCCATTCTATCAGCTGTCTCCTGGGCAAGCTCACAGGCGTCCGTAATCCTGTTTTGCAAATCAAAAACATATTGATACACATTTTTAGCATCAGCAGCAGACTCAGTGTTGGTACCTGTCCATTTGTTAGCCAAGAGATCAAGCGGGCCCCGTGGCGAATGACCATAAACAAGCTCGAAAGGGGAAAATCCCAATGACTCATTCGGGAGTTCCCGGTATGCAAAGAGTAATGCCGGAATGTACCGATCCCATTCACGAGGGGCCTGAAAGGAAACTTTGCGAAGCATGGTTTTCAACGTACCATTAAATCGTTCGACCATCCCGTTCGACTGTGGGTGATACGGAGTTGTAGTCACAGACTTCACCGACAACAACCTGTATACTTCAGACATCAAATCTGAAAGAAACTGAGTACCACAGTCCGACAGAATCTCTTCTGGAAGACCGACACGCGAAAAAATGGAAAGAAGAGCTTCAGCAACCGTAACGGTATCAATCCTTTTCAAAGGAACCGCTTCAGGGAAGCGTGTGGCCGTGTCCACGAGAGTCAAAACATAACGATTCCCCGATGAAGACGGTTGAAATGGACCAACCAAATCGATTGCGACACGGTGAAACGGAGTGGAAATCAAAGGCATCTTGTGAAGAGGAGCACAAGGAACTCTACCTTTATGAGAAGTCCTCTGGCACACATCACAGGACCGGCAATACTGAACCACATCCTTGCGCACAGTAGGCCAGTAGAACTGTGCAAGGACACGCTGCAAAGTGCGTTTGACTCCACAATGACCTGCAAAAATAGCATCATGAGCAGTGTGTAACACCGTATCTCTCAAAGACAATGGCACCACAATTTGGTTAACAACAGTCTCATTCACCACTGCACACCTGTACAGCACATCATCTTGAACAAAAAACAGAGGAGTTGTTCCCGGCCCTACCTTACCAACAGTCACATTCTGAAAGAGTGTTCCTAGAGTCTTGTCACCCTTCTGTAGTTTTGTCAAACAGTCACAATCCACGTCAAGTACTGAAAAATCTGGCACCGCCAAAGGTTTAGGTGCGTTCTTTTCTCTCTCCGCTTGCGCCCGTGTACTGACCATAGTGGGAACATAAGAACCACCATCACCACCATGAACATTTGACACCCCAGGCAAGTTTCCCAAAACAAGATCACACACTGGGTTGTCAATCACACAAGCAAGAATGACACCATTAAAGTAAGGTGTGTCCACAGGAATGCGTGCAAGAGGAAATTCTTCGATCTTACCACCGAATGTGCGACACTTCTGGGTTTCACACAACAATTGTTCAGGAAGAACAACAGATCTACGGACTCCTGCAGTGGCACATCCTGTATCTCTCAGCACTGAAGCCTCAAATCCGTTCACCGTCCCTTTTTCCAAGAGCAAACCTGAAACTTCATCAGAAGAGGCAAGCACATACGTTACCTCAGGCGTGTTCAAACGAGTAGCCACATTGGCAGATTGAGACTTTTTAAGATATGGGCACTGAGCACGAAAGTGAAACTTACAGCCACATTCAAAACATGCTTTTTCCTGCTTACCACCCTGTTTACTTTGAACAGCAGACTTGGTAGGGGAGGAAGACGAAACACCAGCACCGTAAGACTTCCTGCCACCCTGCGACAAAGGTACCTGTGAAGATTCTGAATAGCCACCCTTGAACTGTTGCCGTGGCTGTGAAAACCTCTGCTGTGGAGGATACCTGAAAAAACGAGGTTGGGGATGAGAAAATCGTGGTGTAGGTTTTTGAAAGTAAGGTTGTGAACGATTGACTTGCGAATTTTTCGCATATGAAGCGACGTTCGCGTCAAAAACAGAGTGTTCACCTTTTCTGGCAGTATTTTTATCTGGGTGAGCAACCCGATATTGATCTGCCGCACGACACATTTCTTCCGCAGTTTTGAACTCTCTTTCGCGAAGAAAAACAGCTAAATCTTTACTAACACTTTCCAATAACTGCTCTTTCAGGAGTAAATCGCGAAGACCATCAAAATCACGAGATGTTTGTGAGAGATCAATCCAACGATCCAAATAATGAGAAATGCGGATAAAAAACGATGGGAATGACTCACCTTTATCCGGACGAACAGCACGGAATTTTTCACGGAAACCGTCCGCTGAACATTGAAATTTTTTTAATAACTCATCCTTGAGAGTATCCCAAGAGAGACCCTCTTTTGCCGCCAATGTATGATAAAGAACCAAGGCACTACCCTTGAACAGTGATGCTACGTACAAAGTCCATTTATCCTTTGGCCAACCACAAGAACTGGCATGACTTTCGAACCGGAATAAAAAAGAATCAATATCGTCCTTGTTCTCATCAAAGGGGGGAAGTTTGGGAATGTAAGCAGATTTAGGGTGAGTATTTTGAACCTGAATAGAGGTGTCCAAACCAGTTCCTTGACTTGTTTGGAGTAGTTTACTTTCTCTCTCTATCTCAAGTTCCATTTGTTTCAGCTTAAATTCATGCTCACGCCTCTGTCTTTCCAATTCTCTGTCCTGTTTATCTCTTTCTGCTGCTAATATCTCTCTCTCTGTAGCTCTGTGTTTCGCTTTTCCTTTTCAGCTGCTCTCTCCCTCTCCCTCTCTTCTCTCTCTCTCTTTCTCTCTCCCTCTCCCTCTCTTCTCTCTCCCTAAAGCGCTCCTCTCTGTCCATACACTGTTGGATATATTCATTAAGCTTTTCGCCAGTGTAACCAAGGCGTGTCGCCTGATCCAAGAATTTATTGAACTGATCCATTTTGGAATTGAATCAATGAAGTATCAAATAAGTACATAAACAAGGGATGAGAAATATGGAGAAAAAAAACAACAACAGACAGTCACTATTTTTATTTATGTAAAAGTTAGAGCACAAACATAGAAATCAAGAAAATAGAAAATGCAAAATCCTAAACAAATGTGCGCTCTAACACATTAACTGAATATAACAAACGACAAACAAATGAAAGGACAGACAGTTAAAAAGGAGGGACATAAGGAAATCTAACAAAGAAGCCTTCATAAAAGATGAGGTGAATCTGAAGGAACTAGACAGGAGCTTATGGAGGAGAAAAAGTAAGGATTTGAAAAAGTGAGGTGAGCAGAAACTCGAGAGAGAGCAGAACCAGTACAGAAAAGAAGGAAATGAGGCAAGGAAAAGAAAACCCTCAGATAGCACCCTAAAAGCAACTATCTCCCGTAAAGCTGGAAACGGGGTAATTGAAGATATAATGAACTAATTAAACAAGAGAAATACTAATAATCAATATACTAACACTGGGAAGCAATCTTCAAATCACAAATCAACTAAGCACATGAATAATACTAATATAAACACCACAGTATAATAAACATCAATAAGGTATGCAATACCCAAAAATACACAATAACACTAAACAAAAAAAAAATGGACAAATACAGATAAACGAGTAATTATTTTCAAAGGGGAAGCGCCTCGAAATTTAAGAGGGAACCAAGGTAACAAAAGAAAATCCTATCAATTTAGAACTTTTGAGTGGGATACGGGATCACTCACACTGGGGAGGGGATAAAACAAAATTATTCCTAACTTGGGCTGAAAAGGGTGGAAAAGAATTTTATTCCGAAATTACACAGGGGTACAACACAAAATTCTTAACTGGGGGTCCTTAAGTCGGGGTCACCACTGTCATACTCTAGGGGTCGTACACACACATGCACCTCTGCCCAACGTACACTCCGCACGTACACGCAATCACTCCTCTCACCCAAGGAATGCCAAATAATAAACACATCACAAGAAAAGTTTGTTTCCCCTCCTTCTATGAGAGTACAAATATTATTAATCAAACACCAACACTTGAGTAATTTCGTTTATACCTCCACTGCACGAAGGAGGAAAAAGAACAACTGCTTCCCCTACAATCAATAAATTCATAAATATAATGAGGATGAATTAGTTTCTATCACCAGCACAAGGGGAGTATGTTTCCCGTCATTCGAAAACATCAGGGGCATACATCAACATCTTTCCTTCACGTCGGGAAGAGAGACATAAAAATCATTTACCATCCAGCCCAAAATACAAAAAAAAATGTCGCTGTCTTTAGGACGGAAGTTCTGGGGTATCCTTCCCCACTCGTGACTTAATCAATTATCATCCCCTTCTAGGGAAAAAAAAATCGGAACTTCAGTTCCACTCTGTCACGCCCTTACAGATTTTTCGTCAAATGCTTCCACTTTCAAAATTCCTTTCCAGGAAGACATATATAATTTTTACTCTCTGGTCACTCTTTTATACTTGGGGAAGACACACGGGGACAGCCATCTCCGGGTTGAATAGGGCGTCGCCTTATACAAACTCGCCTTCTTCAGGGTCTGGGGCTCGTTACGGAGAAGTAGCCCGCTACCCGACCTGGGCTGGGGACTTGGTCCAGCACCTCTGGGACCACTCCAAGGCCCTAAGTCCGTGGCCCGTGTGAGACAGCCAATCTGTCAACACACTCGGAACCACGTACAGTTTCCATAATTACTAAAGGGGAACTCACCTCAACATGAAGATGTGAAACAGTAACCTTTCCCCTATGCATAAGCTTTTATTCTGAATGTTACTTTTCTTTTCCCATTCTTAAATAAAAGAATTGTTACAACTTTAACCACACTTGTTCTTATTATTTTCTTTTCTTTTAAATACAAACGTCTTCCTTACTTTCGCTTATATATTTCACTTCTCCCTAATTAAACATGGATACTTAAATACCTCTGCCGCGACGCAGCCTCGCTCTGGCCTCAGTCCAACAAACGATCAGGCCCTCCGACTTCTCCGGCTGGCATGGAGCAAGTGATTATCAAATCCTAAAGGTAAATTCAATAGCGCGCGCAGTGCGCCTAACAGTACTCACACAGGCCACAGCCAACAGAATAGCGATGTGCATTCACATGACACTTTTCACTTAAAACCACAAGGCCAGTCAACCTGCTGTCTCAAAACCAATAGTTATACACAAAACAACATGTGCACATTATAATCAACATAACATGTGCACACACACACACCACACACACACACACACACACACACACACACACACACACACACACACACAAATTCTGTCTTTATAGAATTGCATATTATATGTGTAAACTGTCAATATCTTACCACCAAAGACAGGATGATCATCCATTTTTTTTTCTTAACACATACATTCAAATTACATGATATAACAAAATAAAGTATGGATAAAAGTATTTCTTATAATATTAGGGGGAAAGGCAGACAAACTGTACCAACAAAGGAATTTTTAAAAAAAGGACAATAAAACAAGAAGAATAACAACACTAACAAAAACCACACACACACACACACACACACACACACACACACACACACACACACACACACACACACACACACACACACACACACACACAGCTCAAGTTAACAGGATACACAAATACAGACCAACAGACAGACAAACAGATAGACAGACAAGCAGACTGTTGCCAAATCGATCAAAAGGCAGATATATGAGAAAAGGCAGATATATGAAGAGATTGTGTCTGGTCAGTTGAGGGACATGGGTTCAAAGCAAATGAAGGTTGGGTTACACCACCATAAGAGGAGCTAAAGTAAAAGGATTGTATCAGTATACTGAGGCCTCAACTCTGTTGTCCACATGGAAGTAGCCAAGTAACAGTACCCACCGTATGTAAGATTTCTTTTGAACATGGAAGCAGCCGAGTTACAATATTTGCCATTGTATAGGATTGATTTTTTTATGTGATGTAAAGGAATTACATTATTTCTGCTTAAATCAACAGGGGAAAAGTCTTTTATGGAGTCCAGCTGGTAACAAAATCATGGTACTTATTGCAATATTTATCTTCTTACTGGCTTCATTTATGTTTTCTTTGATCTTTTCTGTATTTGTAAGTGCTTAGGGCTTATGTAAGATTAAGAGCCATAAATAAACACTATTATCTTCATCATCATCTTTCATCATCATCATCATCATTTATTATTGGTATTATTATCATTATTATTATCATCATTTATACTTTTTTTTTAACTCAATGTAATCTTCATGTGCGAAACAAGTGAATGATGATTTGAATGATATGGTGAATGTGTGCAGTAAAGTTGTGGGTGTAGGGCAAGTTGGTATGTAAGAGCTGAATGAGTAGCATGAGTCGTGCAAAAGGCAGGACACACAGCAAATGATGGCACTCAGGTTTTTGGCAAAGTAATGTGAATTTCTACTATCAGGACAGTCAAGTTTTGGGCAAAGTAATGTGAATTTCTACTCTGTTACTGAAAAGGAGGGCTGCATGTGTGTGTGTGTGTGGTGTGGTGTGTGTGTGTGTGTGTGTGTGTGTGTGTGTGTGTGTGTGTGGAATATAGATGTGTTCGGTGTGAGTGCATGTGTGGAGGGGGGGGGGGGGGAGGGGAGGGGAAGGTGGTATAACTTCATGCATGTTATCATTTATATACTTGACTTTCCTTTTTTTTACATTTTTGTTTCTAGTCTTAAATGTAGAATTTGTAAGAGCAGTAAATTTTAAAGCCATGGCGTAATGTGTGTATAAAGATTAAATCTTTTGCAAAGTGTTAGCATATAAATCTGATATAAATGTTTATGACAGATTTGTATATTTGATGTTCAGTCCATTCGAGTTTTGTAATAACAGTTGCACCTGACCCAATTTATCTTTTTTGAAGATAACAAAGTGTTTCTTAGTTTATCTAATCTTGCCTGGTTTTATCTTATCAGAATACACAGTAAGGCACCACATAATATGAACAATAGAATTTTGTGTATGAGTCCTGTTCAAGTCAGGACAAGAAGACTTTTCGTGTTTCGACTGTAAGGGATAGTGTTCACTTCATGTTACTGATAGAGTTTTGAATCTATGTTCATAACAGTATCGTAGTCTTATCATCGTATTCAAAACACTATTATAGTGCTGTTCAGGGGTAGTGTTTTGAACTTACTACTCCAGTAGGGCCCAGTATGGTGGGGGGGGGGGGGGGGTTGAAAACTGGGGAAAGGATTAACTACCTAACTAGTTGTTTGACTAACTAACTAACCAATCAGCTAACCGAATGTGTTCTCTCCCCCCCCCCTCCATCCCTGTGTGTTTATGTGTGTAGTACACAGTACGCGTGTATTTGTTATTGAAGAGTTCTGATTTTAACTTGCTTTGAGCCCTGATTCAGCGTGTTGTGGTCAGTCAGGATGTAAACAACATTACACTGTCACTCAAATAATCCAACAGAAGGATGTAAACAACATGACACTGTCTGTCACATAATCCAACAGAAGGATGTAAACAACATGACACTGTCTGTCACATAATCCAACAGAAGGATGTAAACAACATGACACTGTCTGTCACATAATCCAACAGAAGGATGTAAACAACATGACACTGTCTGTCATATAATCCAACAGAAGGAGGTAAACAACATTACACTGTCTGTGAAATAACCCAACTGAAGGGATGAGAAAGTGAAGAAAAATCAACCCATGTCCAAAAATGAATAATTGCAAACTATGATGTCAATGTTGTAGTGTGCAATGTCTTAATAAGCAATGATTGGGTGTGTAAACTCTGTGATGGTTCAGTGTGTGTGTGTGTGTGTGTGTGTGTGTGTGTGTGTGTGTGTGTGTGTGTGTGTGTGTGTGTGTGAGTATGTGTGTGTGTGTGTCTGTGTGTCTGTGTGTCTGTGTGTTTGTGTGTGTGCGTGTGTGTGTGTGTGTGTGTGTGTGTGTGTGTGTGTGTGTGTGTGTGTGTGTGTGTGTGTGTGTGAGTTTGTGTGTGCGTTGTGTGTGTGTGTGTGTGTGTGTGTTGTTGTGTGTGTGTGTGTGGTGTGTGTGTGTGTGTGTGTGTGATGTGTGTGTGTGTGTGTGTGTGTGTGTGGTGGTAGTGTGTTGTGTGTTGTGTGTGTGTGTGTGTGCGTGCGTGTGTGTGTGTGTGTGTGTGTGTGGTGTGTGTGTGTGTGGTGTGTGTGTGTGTGTGTGTGTTGTGTGTGTGTGGTGTGTGGTGGTGGTGGGGTGTGGTGTGTGTGTGTGTGTGTGTGTGGTGTGTGTGTTGTGTGTGTGTGTGTGTGTGTGTTACAGTTCATGCTGTGCTGTCCACCCCCACCATCACAGTGACCACACCTGCCACAGGATCAGGCTGGACAGTGAGGGGCACTGTGGACATTACGGAGATCTTTTCCACTGGAGGCTATTCCTGCATGTGGTCCTACAGGAGAGATGTCAGTACTTTCACATTGTCACAATCAACATTTCAACTGATATCGCCCATTCCATAGTACCTCTTACCCCCACTGTCTTCTATCTTTTTTTCATGCACAGCACTGTCACAGACTACACTGAAGATCAACCAGAGGGAAAGGGAGGGAATGGGAGGGGTCAGGGGTAATGGTGTACCTTGGACTTGGTGACAGACTACAAGGAAGGGAGGGGGGGGGGTAGGCAGAGGGAAGGAGGGTGTAGCTGCTTAAAACTCCCGTACTGTTAGAAAACAGTGTGAATACTACTGACTTCTGGAACAGAAAAAAACAGCCTGCTGGTTAGATGATGAAGTTGTTAGTGATGATCAGAGTGTTTGGGGTAGTTCTCAGTGGCAGCAGTGTGGCTTAAGTATGTATTTGAACGTGCATTGATCAAACACACAGACGGGTACGCACGCTCGCATGCATGCACACACACACACACACACACACACACACACACACACACACACACACACACACACACACACACACACACACACACACACACAACACACACACACACACACACACACAACACATGCACACACTCACACAGTCACTCACTCACTCATATGTATGCAGATGTATAAAATAACAAAGGTTCTCATACCTTGAGAAACACATTTGACCGTCAAATATAATGTGACAATCCTTACCTCTCTGTTCCTCTATCCTAAGGGATGAGGTAAGGTGTGATTCTCATTTTGTTGCCAATTCAGTGATGAAACACCAAGAACAGAAAATGCAGCATTTGTTCAAAACCTGTCTCACAAAAGAAAAAAAAAATCCCAGCACATGAAATTCTGCAGGCAAATATGAAGAGGTCATAGAATGGCTATGACATCACCAGTTTGGGGAGAACTAGAGATCATTATTTCCAGTAACTTTGAAAGTGATAGTCCAGACTACTGCATTTTGGAAACATGTTAGAGTCAGACCAAAACTCCTATTAACAACAGATTTGTCAGTGGATAATAACTCAGAATGCTGGAGAAAAGACATGGATGAAATGTTCACAGTGAACCTTGTCAGCTGTATGATTACAGCATGTCTGGGAAATCAAGGAACATTTAGGTAAGGTAATGTAATGTTGGTTATAGCCCAGCCAACTGCAAAGGCCATATCAGGGCTGTCACCACGTTAAAATCAACTCACAAGTCAGCAAAAACGAAACAAAACAACAACAAAAAAATATTCACACATCTCTTTAAGATACACCTAAAATGAGCCAGAAACTTCGTTAGAAACCTTTCTTTTGTAAAATCTTAGATCAGATGAAAAATGTTAATCTCTTTCAGAAATTCAAACATCATGTCAGGTGGGACATCTCTGAACAAAGTTTTCCTGGAGTCTGCTGTGCAGTGTTTATGTCTCACATCGTGCAAGTCCCAACACTTTAAAAGAATATGTTTCACTGTGAGTGGTACATGACATGGAATGCACCACGGAGCTTCTTCACCTTTTAAAAGTAACTTGTGTTTAGTTTATTATCACAGAACTGAAAACATCTTGAGATCGAAAAAAGCCTATGATAATCTTTTACCAGCACATTCAAAACACTGATATTGAATGATTAAGTAGTTCCATGGAAGGGACTAAATAGCCCTTAAAATGCAAGTGAAGAAATGCAAGACATTTACATTATCAATCCAAATACAATGTTCACCCTTTCTGGAGAAGGTATTACAACCCACCAGGTTCAATGAAATATCCCAAGTTTCTCTCAACACAAAGGGTATGAAAATAATGAAGAGTGCTGTATCCAAAAACTTTCAAAGTCTCTCTCATCATAAGGGGCAGTTGATCAACAAATATTCATCCTTTTTGCTCAGTGAAATATACCAAGTTTCTCTCAGTACAAAGGGTAGAACATTAATGAATCGTGCTGTATCCAAAAACTTTCAGTCTCTCCCATCATAGGGGGCAGTTGATCAACAAATACTGTTCATCCTTTTTCAGTCCCTGAACACATGCACACAGACTGTCTCTGAGTTCATTCAGATTAGCACACCCTTGCCTCATTACATGGCGTTGCAGTTAGGAAGGGACTTTAGTTTTTTTGTTGTTTTTTTTCTGAAGAAGTCGTTCTTGCTCTCTCAGAAGCTCTCTCATAGCCTGGGTCAGGTCCCCTGCCATCCCACATCCTGCATCTAGGGGGCATCACTGTGACCCTTCACCAGTGGTCATTCCCACTGTCCAGCTCCATCAGCGACAGGAGGACTGGCCCAGGGAACACGCTGCTCTCAGGCCCTGGCTGTAGTGTGGTATTTACTTACACACTGTTTGGAGGAAGTGGTCCACAACAGAAAGCTTTCCAAAGAAAAGCCAAAGCATAAAAAGGCTGAGAATTTTTAATTGATTCTGACTTCAAATCTCTCAGACCTCATTTTAACCACATCACCCCATCCATTGTTCTAGCTGGGTGAAAAGAGATGGTGGCTCAGGGACTGGGCCCACTGGTGGTTCACAAACATCTGCACCCAACCTGACTTTTCCTTGAGGTCATGGAGCATTTGTGTTTCAAATAGAGTCTGAAAACTCTACAGACTGGATATAAAGTCTTCTTCTAGGTTGGTAGGAAGAACAGGATTTCCATGTAGTGCTTAAAGAATCTCTGGAATTCCATCTGGATCTCCCTGTTGTGCTTGTTGACAACTATCTCCAACACTTTGCTAACAGTCTTCTTCATGCACCATGTTATCAGTTGTGTCTCGTTTCCTCATAAGTTTGTGTGCTTCTGGGGGTAATCCAGGGGTATGAGTCTTTGCGTCTCGGCATCTTGATAGGGATGTGTCAAGACATGCTGTCTTTAATGGTAGATTTGAAGTGTTGCCATAGTTCTTCATTTGAGCAGTCATGTGGAGGTGGTGAAGTCTTCCTGCAGTGAAACCATCTGTTGTTTCATGGCCTCCCAGTTGGCTGGCCCATAGTGGGGGATGGGGTGGGGGGGGGTGTCAGGTTCTGTAGCCATGTCTCAGTTCCTTTGATGATGTCAAGTTGTGTGCTGTCCAACAAGTTAGTTATTACAGATGACTCCTGAGTCTGAATGGAAGTTCATGTTAAGAAATCTCTACAAGCGATGTTGCTGTTTGCCATGTTGGCTGTTATGGCTGGGATTCAGGAATGCAGGGGGTTGAAGTCAGAGTGAATGTCAGGCATAGACTGTAGACTAACATTGTCAGATGTACTCCTGTTCAACACCATGAAGGTCAAGTTGTACCAACATGGTTTGCATTGGCACATAGGACACAAAGCCATGTGACGTCAGAGGAGTTTAAAATTGTACTAGGTTAGATCTTGGTCAACATACTGACATGATCTTGGAACCAGGATCCACAGTGGATACCTCTGTCAGCC
Organism: Conus canariensis; assembly: GCA_033310375.1. NCBI lineage: Eukaryota > Metazoa > Mollusca > Gastropoda > Neogastropoda > Conidae > Conus > Conus canariensis. The sequence continues at coordinate 53,627 of JAMYXO010000100.1, forward strand.
AAGTGGACAGGCAAGTCACAGATACTGCAGGGAGCACTGGATGTGTTACTGCTGTTTGTGGAACTGGTCATGTTCAGAGAGAGGAAGGAGTTTCAGAAGCTTGAAGTTGTAGGATGACTATAATCCAAGAGTACATAACGAACAGGGTAAATACAGCCAGAGAATATGAAGGCTTCAGCTTGACGTGTGGTAATATTGGTTTAAATGGGGTGAAGAGTTACACTGCTTATGTTTTTGGTGAGTGGGCCGCCATCTTGGACAGAGCACCTAGAGTAAGAGACAGTATGAATGATACATTATTTGACTACTGGACCAAAATGGAGAAAGTCTTGGTCTTACCGTGAACTGCAGTTAGTAAGAGACAGTATGAACGATACATTATGTGACTACTGGACCAAAATGGAGAAAGTCTTGGTCTTACCGTGAACTGCAGTTAGTAAGAGACAGTATGAACGATACATTATGTGACTACTGGAGAACCTCTTGGTCTTACCGTGAACTGCAGTTAGTAAGAGACAGTATGAATGATACATTATTTGACTACTGGACCAGAATGGAGAAAGTCTTGGTCTTACCGTGAACTGCATTTGGGAGAGGGAATGGATGGTGGAGAAGAGGATGGCTATCCAGGTCCAGAAATAAGACAACAACTGTTTAGTGGAGAACAGGAACAACACAGATCTGAACATACTCAGGTGCAGTGAACCTCGTCTTTCAGAAGAAACTTACAGCTGAAAGAAACTATATGGTTCCAGAACTGTAACAAAACTGAGAAAGAAGTATTACAGCAAGCTTCTAGTGCATGACAGTGTGTGTGAGTGAGTGAGTGTGTGTGTGTGTGTGTGTGTGTGTGTGTGTGTGTGTGTGTGTGTGTGTGTGTGTGTGTGTGTGATTCATGTTCCATGGTTGTCTATCCTGTAACTGTGATTTAGTTTTTATATACACATTTTTTTTTCTTTTTTAGTGCATAGTGTAAAGAAGATTTGAGCTTATCTGTTTACCTTCAGTAAAAGATTCATACTAGCTTTCTCTCTCTCTCTGCCTCTCTTTCTCTGTCTGTCTGTCAAACACACACACACACACACACACACACACACACACACACACACACACACACACACACACACACACACACACGCACTTCTTCTTTCATTTTTTGTCTTCTTCCCTTTTGTCCCTCCCCCCTCCTCTGTCTGTGTGTGTATATCTGTTTGTCCCTCTCTCCTTCTCCTCTCTCTCTCTCTCTCTCTCTCTCTCTCTCTCTCTCTCTCTCTCTCTCTCTCTCTTGTTAATCCTGTACTGTTTAAGTGACAACACAAAATTACAGTGACTGAAACAAAAGTGCTGTTAACTTTTTACATCAACTGAAGTGATATGGATTTTCAGGCACAGGCTTTTGATGCTGATAAAATCTTAAGGAAGAAATGTGATGAAATTACAATGAATCTGATGCTGAATCAGATTGAAATAAAACCACACCTTCATATCACATGTTCCAGAGTGGACAGTACACAGAAATCGCCAGCTCCACCATCACCACTGACCCCCCTGCCAGTGGCACCTCTGTCAGGACTGGTCGCTGTGATTTTTCTGACACACCATTGTCTTCTGATCCTGGCACCTACACCTACAGTGTGACTGTCTCTCCTGGTCAGACAGAGAAGACTGGCGGTAGTGTGGTTATAGGTGAGTGATTTCACACCACACACACACACACACACACACACACACACACACACACCACACACACACACACACACACGCACACACACGCACACGCACACACACAAATATACTTTTACTATATTATTGTTCCATTACTAAAGATGGAGAGATATTGTCACGTTGGTCAGAAAACAATGCCAGGACAGTGGGTTTGAATTCTCATTCCCTGCCTGGTCATCAATGTCATCTGCAAATCAAGGGCTATAATGCTTCCTCCATTGGTGCCTGTGCCTGTGCTGACATGATCTCCAAGTGACACATTCCAGGATAAGTTGAAAAGTGAGGGAGATACAAGGCAGCCCTGATGGACTCCAGTTGAGATCAGGAACCACTGTCTGATAGCTATGTATACGATCATTGAACTAGTCAGTATGAAGTACAGTTGCTAAATGCTAGACGGTGTTTATTAGCTTTTGCCGAATGCTAAGATATCTTCATTTCGTTCTCAGTGCCTCCTGCCAGACTGTGTCAAATGCCTTCTTGAAGACATGGTTGAATGCGTGGTGTTGGAGATACTTTTCAAGAGGGGTACAGACATTTAAGATCTGTTTAATGGTGCTTCTGCTGTTGTGAATCCAACCTGTTCTTCAGCAAAAAACCACCTGCTTGTGGCTGTTCATCTACATAGAATAATTCTGAGCATTACTTTCCAGCAATGGCTGATCAAACTGACAGTACAGTAGTTTCGGCAATGTTGGAGACTTCCTTTCTTGGGAACGGTGGCATTTAGCATCTGAATCCATGGCATGGACCACTCTCTTGTGTGCCAGACTTTGCTGGAGGTGAATGAAACAAACTGCAGCATTACTGGAACACGACAAAAAAGCAGAAGAGCACACAAAACAAAGTGTGAAGTAACGCAGTTTTAATGCACGACACAAAACAGGACAAGAAATTTTCGGCGATATGCCTTCCTCAGCGACAAAAAAATAAAAACAGTACAGACATCAACATGCACAATACTCCCCTTGTGAAGCCAAAGTGGTGAATGAAGTAGACAGAGGGACAGTGGGAGAGAGGGTGAGTAGATTTCTGAATGGCACTGGAAAAGGGTAGAGTAAAGTGAGGAGGAGGAAAAGGAGAGAGAGGAGAGAGAGAGAGAGAGAGAGAGAGAGAGAGAGGAGAGAGGGGGGGAGAAGGAGAGAGAGAGAGAGAGAGAGAGAGAGAGAGAGAGAGAGAGAATGGAAGTAGAGGGAGAGTGGAGAGTGAGAGAGAGAAGAGGAGGTGGAGGTGGTTATTGACATATCAGTTACTTCCATGTTGAAAAAGTTTTGCAGGGATGTTGTCGATGCCTGCAGCCTTCGCACATTTCAGTGAAGCGACTGTAGATACGACTTCTTCACGAACTATTGGAATGTCACCCTGAGGATTTTCGGCACACTTTGTTCTCCTTGGCTCTGTTTGTCGTAGAGTTCAGAGCATTAATCAGTCCACCTTTTTATTATGTCGTCATCCTGTGTGAGACAGAGGCTGACTTAGTCCTGAATGGTGCTGGCTTCACTTCACTTTTGTTAAGTCTTTTACAGTCATTAAAAAAAACAACAACAACAAAAAACACCTTTCTTTGTGTCATTGATGTCTAGGTTGTTCTCGGTGCCCTCACACTGTTCAGACTCTTCCTTTGCATCCTTCCATTTTATACAGCTGAGACCCCCCCCCCCACCCCCCAGTCTCAGTGGTTAGATTTAAGTTCCTTCTTACGTCACACATCTCCAGTATATTAGCTGTGATCCATCACTTCCAATTCCATCATCTGGTTCCTTGGGTCTCTGCTGCTGTGTCAGTCATCACTGGTCTTGAGCAATTCAGGGTCTTCTTCCAGCAGTAGGTGTGGGGCGAAGTTTCCTCCCATGATCACTTGGAATTGACTAGCAATGTGAGAATCTTTCATTTTGTCAAATTTGAATTTCAGGCTGCTGTTTTTCACTCTCTAATTGTTCTTCAAATGTACTTTGAAATTCATCATGACTTCTTCATGGTCCCTGCCCCACGCCAGCTCCTTGGAATGTCCCTGTTTTAGTTCTGTTGATGCCAGGCCTGTTGCTGTTCTTCACAAGAATAGTAACTATCTGACTGTCATACTGACCCTTTCAGGAGAGTCATGTTGATGCCAGGCCTGTTGCCGTTCTTCACAAGAATAGTAACTATCTGACTGTCATACTGACCCTTTCAGGAGAGTCATGTCCTTCGTGGGGATGCTTAATGCTCACCGACAGTATTGTCAAGGATCGATTCAGTCTATTTCTAGCAGGCATAGTCCCCAATCATTGGTGTTTTCATTACAGTAGAGGCCCCAGAAATTCTGTTGTTGTCTTGGGCATCTGTAACAAACCTAAGCATTCCAGTCACCCTGAACAATCTTGATCTTTCTTTCTCGTCTTTCTTGTCAGTCTGACTATGATGGGCTGAGAGCAGAATACTTCAATCTGGCCATAACCATAGTCTGAATTGGGAGCATCCATTTTCACTGCGGTGATTTTGAATGGTTTTTGTTTGCAGCCGAATGGTCATGAGCCTGCAGGAAACAGGGTAGTATCCCAGTACAGCGATTCTGATGTCCTTGTTCACTAAATGCCCCACTGCATGTACATGCTCATCATCTTCACCATTATAGTGCAGGACACAGTCTTCTTCTGACCATTCTGATGTCCTTGTTCACTGAATGCCCCACTGCATGTACATGCTCATCATCTTCACCATTATAGTGCAGGACACAGTCTTCTTCTGACCATTCTGATGTCCTTGTTCACTGAATGCCCCACTGCATGTACATGCTCATCATCTTCACCATTGTAGTGCAGGACATAGTCTTCTTCTGACTGTTCCTCTCCGTTCTTCTTCCATCTGACTTCACAGAGGTTTAGGACGTGTCAGGAGTATCTAGCCAGCTCGTGAGTCAGTCCTTACTCTATTCCAACCTGTATGAATGTTTTGTTTTTAAATTCACGCACAAGATGATAAATACTGGCCCTAATGTCTTTAATTAAATTCCCCAGAGAAAATGGTAAAATGGTACCACAGACATTGAGAAACCTGTAATAATAAAAAAAAGATTGTTACCTAAAGTGACATGTTTGCATTTACTGGGGAACGAAGCTCGAGAAGGAATCCTTTTTAATAATCTGTATGGTTTTTGTTGCCCCTCAAAACAAAGGTTAGCAGACTGGACCAGCAACTTAAAGTTGTTTCACTCTGTTGGGAGATTATCAGGCATGTTACTGGATCCTGGTTACCTGCTAATGAAAAGCCTTTCCCTTAAAGCAAACTGAAAACATCCCTGAAATGGAGTGGTTCCATCTACCCATAAGAAAAGAAAAGAAAGAAAAATCAAACATGACGGCTAAGTGAGGGATGAAATGATAACAACATTTACTTATGTAATTGTCATTACATATACGTATAATGCGGCACTCATGCAGAGTGCAAGCTGTGCACACTGTGTATGCAAAATATGTGTAAAAAGATGATATATTTATAGATCAATCTGTCTATACATATATTATATCTATTGCTTTATCAGTCTATCTTTCCATCTCTCTCTCTCTCTCTGTGTCTCTGTCTGTCTGTCTGTCTGTCTGTCTGTTTCAGAGAATGTAAGTTTCTATACTCTATTCCACCCATCTTATTTTGCACGAAAACCCCCCTTTTCACAAACAAATCTCGTCCATCTCATGCTACTTTTTGCCAAAATTGACACCTTTTTTACAATCAAAATTAACATGCAAAAACCTCCAAAATTGACGTAATCGTTATTTTAAAATGGGGGGCTTACGTGCAAAACAAAAAATGGGTGATATAGAGTATAGAAACTTACATTCTCTCTTCTCTTCTGATTAATCTTCTATCTCAAGCACCACTAACAAATCAGAACAAACAACCGGCCTTCCATCTTGGTTAGTTATTTTTACACACACTGAATTTATAGACCCCTCAACTAATTCTTTAAACCGGCTGTCTTTACCAAATGTGCTTAACTGATAATCGCAAAACCCCGCCTTAATTGATGGCAGTACTCCTAGAACTGTAGATGGATTGCCATCAAATAAATTAGTACTTGTTTTTAACTCCCGTAAATGGACATACAACATCGGGTTAACGAGAAAATCACATGGTTCATTACCTTCAAATTGATAGATGTTTTCTCTTGTACTAAATTTATAAGATCTGCTAGTACTGTGGAAACCCAAGATTCGCGCAAGGCCTGTAGGAAAAGTGTATTCTCTTTTTTCTTCTAGTGGAAAATGCATTGTAATTCTGAGGTTTGCTTCGTTAATTTTTAGCAATATGCCTAATTCGATAAATACTTCGTTTAAAGAACAAAAGCTGTAATAGTCTTCTGGTATTTTTTCATGAGTTATTTGATAGCCCTCTTCATTACTAATATTAATCCAGTTATTCTGAGCTTCTTCAGATATATTAAACCACTTAACTTTAAAACCAATTTTTCTAAGAGCAACCCTACTATTACCGCGCCTATTGTTAATTGGATACTTTAAGAACACACTTGTGTTTTGCTTGGTTATATAAAGGAACATCCTTTTTAAATCCTTTTTTAAAAAAATCTATTTAAAAATGGAACCTTTTAAATATAATGAAAGTGCTACTTACGATGTAGGGGGGGTTCATGAGCCCAAATCTTTGGACTTTAGTAGCCTAACCATCGCAGTGGATGAATCATATGGCTTTCTAGTCAGGCTTGTAAACCCACTAACTAGATATTTAAATCCTCCAATAAAGAGTGATAGAGTGCCATCAGCATGGTCAACTCATCCCATGGCTTTTTACCAGAATCAGTTAAATTTTGCAGTTTACTGCTCAACCACTGGCTGTGGTGTTTCATATGCAAACCATTTAAACCACCCCAACCTCTTAGTAAGGTCAGTATATAACTTTCATGTTTATTATCAGTATAGACGCATACTAACTGAACTACAAGTACGCCTCCCCAATGACAACGCGTTTAATCCATTTCTCAGCCCAATGGACAATAATGCATATGAAAGAATCTGCAACGAATTTAACATTAACCCTTCAAATAACTTTAGACAAAAGTTAGACCGCAATCACGGGTTGGGCACATTGTATTTGTGGGGTCAGCGTAGAGAGTATAATTTTGACTACTGGCCCGGCCACACCTCTTTTAAGTCAAACTCCCAAGTTAGATTGGGGTCAATAGAACAAAAACACCCCAATGCTTGGGCAACATTTATCTTAGATAAAAGTGAAGGCCTAACAATGCCAGGAGTGCAAAGACTTAATGACTCCATACGGACGTACGTTTGGTGTCTATTAGGAGCGCAAGCACAGACCAAGTCTAGCATAGTGGATCAATCTACAGGTTTTGACGCCAGAAAACAATTTTTAGCTAATTTAGAAGATGCTATTAACTCTGCTGTTGATTTGCCTTCCAGCATACAAAGGTACCAAAACGTTCTTTCACATGCTAGGTCAAAGGTTGACTTTGTTGTGGGTCATGGATTATACATGCTGCCTTCTGACCTTAGACTGCAGATTGGCATGATACAGAATTATAATAATGAAATTCTCATAGCCGGAGACGATCAAAACTTAGGACACAATCAAGGCTTAAACACAAGGCCCGCACCAGCCATTTTGAAAAAAGTATCCAGCTCAGAACCTGCAGAAAGCGACCCCCCGCCAGTTATAAGCAGCCCACAGCCAGAAAGCAGTCCACCGCCTGTTGATGTACCTCACCCCGACAGACACACTAGCGAAAAGACGGCCCTTGTTGTGTTTTTAACTTTTACTGGACTGGTCATACTTTATTTTACTAAAAATTAAACCGGCAGCCAGCACCCCCAAAGTCCACAGATGGTTAGCCATATAACCCACCACTTTGCCTATTGTAGACAAAACCCAACTAACAACACCGCCTATTATGCCAGGCAGTGCACCAAGCGCTTTGGCAGCTAACTTCTTTAATAAGTTTGCCAGATGGTGCAATTGTTTTCTAATCCAACTTTTACCAGGCTGAGGCGTTGGAGGCGTTACTGACCCTGTTGGCGCACTGCCGGTTAATGCATAAACCAGTGTAGAGATAGCAAACCCAACGGCTGTTAATATACTAACTATTGTAATCCCCTGCTCTCTGAACAGAGTCCTTATTCTTTCTGCTAGCGTAGTATTTTCATAAATCATTTTGTTTATAGTTTCTCTGATTCTGCTTATTTGGGTTGCTATTTTTTCTCTGTTAATATACAACGCTGCTAACACGTTTGCCTTTTCTTTCATTAAATCCTGTATTTTCGCCTGTATTTTAGCCTTTTCTTCCGGCTCTAAATTGTTATCATCTGCATCAGCCAGCTTATTTTTTTCTTCGTCTATCTCTCTCTTTATCTCATTAAATTTTGCCAAGTTGTTTTTTAGTTCTTCATTCGTAGTTGTTAAAGCAGACTTAATATTCAAGAGTTCACGCAGAGCAGTTCTAATATCCCTGAGTTCACTCGTAGACAATGGAGGATCAACAATTGTTTTTAAAGCTGTTTCTTCTTCAGGACTCAGCTCACCTTCTCTTTGCCTAGGCGAACCGCCAATTGGCCCCTCAATAAAACTCGTCTCATCAATAAAACTCGCCTCAAATTCTGTTATTGCTTTATCTGTTTTTTGACCTACCTCTGGAATAGTGGCGATTTCTATTTCAGATCGTGTTGGCAACAACCGCCCCATTTTATGTAAAAGTCTAACAGCATCAGACCTTAAATTTGTAATGTTTAATCGTTCTGCATCAGCAGCAGAGAGGTCTCGTCTAATTGTACTTAGACTTAAAAACTTGGTCGCGTTTGGCTTTGTAGTAACTCTTACGCGGCCTCCTTCACTAGTCCTAATATACAAATGGCCGCCATCTTCTTCAAAATCGTTAAGATCAAGTATTTCTGGCAGCTCCCGTTCTATACTTTTATAGAATGATTCAATTCGTCGTTGCAATAGTTCGTGACGCTGTCTAGGGAGTGAAGAGCCTACTCCTAAAAGTTTTTGACGAGCACTAAGGAGTGAAGAACCTACATCTTGAGGTTGTCTAGGGAGTAAAGGACGTGCTTCTGCCCCCTCAAGTTCATCTTGTATTGAACGACCTGGTTCTATTTCATCTTCTTCTTCAATAGGACTAATCGCGTCAAAATCTTCATCAGCCATATATATATATTTATTATTTTTTGTTTTATAAAAAATGAATCCATACGGCTGCGACCTTGATCCATTCAGAAAAGCGAAAGAGCCCCATGGCATAAAAGGCATAAGACTGACTGTGCGGGTTGTAAATAATCCATCAACAATTGAGCCAAATGAAATGTTAACAGTAAGATTTAGTGACCTCGGGCCTGACGATGTTATAATGCCGGGCACTGCCAGGCTGTCATTCAAAATAGATATTGAGTCGGCGGATCCTAATGCCACTGTCGTTGCTAACCTGGGCAGGGCCATCATTAAAAATATGGTAATTAAACTGGAGGGTAGAGAAGTCTTCTCACTGAGTAGCGCAGACATTTTTAATCTCTATTCTGATCTGTGGCTGCCTAGAACAGAAAGGAAAGACAAAATCTTTCAAGGAATCCAGAGCCCAAACGGTCTTAAGCACAGGCTTAATGCTGCAGATGCAAAGGAAGACGAGGGAGACCAGGCAATAGCGCGAGCATTTAAGAACAGATTTTGCATCCCTCTAGATTTTGAACTGTTAAAAACCCATCAGCCATATTACCAAGGTGCACTAAGAGACAAACTTACTTACGAACTGACATTCAATGACAGCGGGTCTGTTATTCTATCAGATGACCCAACAGCTAGATACACTGTCAGCAACATCTCTCTTAATTTTGACGTTGTTACTAACCCTGAACTAGCTAGAATAATCTTAAACCAGTATAAAAGTAGGGCGGTTGTTTACTTTGAAAGAGTTTTACACCACAGTCTAGCGATTAAAAACAAGCAAGACACGTCTGGGAAATAGCTATAAGCAATTCTTTAAGGTCCCTAAAGGGGGTTCTCTTGCTATTTACTGAACCCTCAGCTCCTTTTCAGAGAGAATCTGAGGTGTTTTACAACCCAAAAATTGAGCAGTTGTCTTGCACAGTAGATGGTAAGCCTTTTCAGCTGTATTCAGCCGGACTTTTACCTGACCAACACTTTGATGAAATAAGAAAATTGTTTGCTGGAGGCAGACAGACAAGCCCCACAGCCGATCATGTGTGTAAAAAACTTCACCTTCACGATGTAAGACTCGAAGATTATCTAACAGACAAATATGGACTATGGCTGGATTTTAGGTCCACGTATGACAACAGACTGCACGGGAGTGGAAGAAGGGTAGGGTCAGATGGCATACTCATACAGATTAATAAGGAAGAGGAGGAGAATGGCCAGATACAAATGCACGTTTTTGTGGTTTATGACGCCCAGCTGAACATTGAAGAAAATAGACTGAAAGAAATAGCCTATTAAAACAGATGGATAGTTTGAACTTTTTGCCTAAAGACCCGCACTGTTCGCTTATTTGTGGGATTACTGGGTGTGGGAAAACTGTCTTCGTGCTTGATTTGTTACAAACAGTCTACAGGTTTCATTACGAGTACATTGTTATATTCTGCACAACCATTAAGCACAACAAGTCTTACAAAGAAAGGCAGTTTGTTTGGACAGACGAGAATATATTTTTAGTTGATCCTACTGACAAGCTAAGCGACTGTTTAGAACATTACTATAGGCTATTTGAGGGAACCGAAACGCTGTTTATTATTGATGACTGTTCAGCCGAACAAGACATTGTTAAAAAAAAGAAGGACTCTGTCTAAGCTAGCCTTTAGCGGAAGACACGCATTAGTTTCTGTTTGGCTCTTAACTCAAAAATACAATGCTGTCTTAAAAGACTTTAGATCGCAGTTAAAATCAGTCATCTTATTCTATACTAAGGACAAGGACAGTTTTGAAGAATGTTTAAGTGAAAATTATATAATCAGGGACAGGGATGAACTAAAAAAAATAAAAGAGCAGCTAGAAAAATCTAAGCACGCTAAACTATGCTTACGGACTGACCCGCCAGTTCAATACGTTTGCTTATAATAAATTGTTTACTATAGATTGTTTATTATAGATTGCTCATTATAGATTGTTAACTATAAATTGTTTAATAATAAATTGTTTATATTAAAAAGAATGTCTCGAGGACCTGAATCAAAAGCAGAGTTAGCTTCTAACTGCGTTGCAGTAGAGATAAAAGATCTAGCAGATACAACTGACTTTGATCTGATAGGAGTGGCAGGAAATGTTTATGGATTTGAATACACCGACGATGGTGTTTACAAACGAATAGACATTGAAGATAAAAAACGACAGCAATATCCTACCCTGGAAGAGATAAGAAATCTAAGGGCAAACGATTTTGGCAAACACGAATACAAACTTCATAAACGAGAGAATGCTTGGGCGTTGCTTCCTGACATTAACTGGGATTTAAAGTTTGAACTACGAAGCCCCCATGTATACTTTGATAAGAAATACAATTTTAGAAAAGCTTTGAATGAAGGACGCCTTCTTGCTAGCCTAGTCCCAGGAACACAACAGAAAAAGCAGATTGAAATAACCAGGCAGGGCTCTGTATATATGCTGCGGAGAAAGAAGTCCTTAGCTGAAGTGGGGGGTGACACCGTCGGCTTAGAGTTTAACCCAAAACTAGAATCACTGCCTAGAAAAATGACGATGCTTTTTCGCTTATTTATCACTCCAAAGGAGTCTGATCCTAGTTTGCCAGAGCATACGTTAATCAGAGGTGTACAAATAAAGTCTGAAAACTTGGACGGGCCTCTCAGGCTTGTTATTGCTATTACTAAAAACGGGGATGAAATAAACACTTCTGTATCTTCTGACAAAGTCACTGTGATGGTTGACAATGCTAAACTAACAGTGCTTGATTTTATTTTTATTAAGTATGTTGATTTTATTGCGTTTTACTCTGTTGATGAAGTGCTGCCAGAAGGGTTAATAAGAAAATATGTACAAGATTAATCTTAATTAAAAAATTAATCTTAATTAAAAATGGATGATCAGGCTCAAAAGTTTAGGTTAGAGCAAATAACTGAACTTCAAGAAGAAATAGAAAGTGACTTGAATAAGTATAGGGTTACTAGAAAGAAATATGCTAAAGTTTTAAATACTCTTTCTTATATAATCACCGGCTCATCAGCTGTAGCGAGCGTAAGTGCTGGGTCCGGCGTTGCTCTTTTAGCTACTGGGGCCGGAGCGCCAGCCTCTTTAGCATTAGGGAGCCTTGGTTTGGGTTTAGGTGCTATGTCTATGATTGTGAGTGCTGTTTTAAAAAAATTAACGCCTAAACTACAAAAGCACACTGCCATTGTGGCCCTAGCATCAGCAAAACTTTGTTCATTAAGACTGAGAATAAGCAAAGCATTGCAGGACGAAAACATTACAGCTGAAGAATTTGAGCATCTTATGGCTGATGGTGAGGATTACAGGCGACAAAAAACTGAACTTCAAAAGGAGTGGAGAAAGACTTTTACTTCGCAACAGGTAGACACTGAGACAATCAAACAGAACATTGAAAAGCAACAAACAATCAGTTAAACCCAAAAATAGACTAAAAATAAGATGTGAACTAAAATAAATAAATAAATCATAAGTTTAACAAAAAAAAAAATAAATCATAAGTTTAACAAAAAAAATAAATACTATTTTTTTTTAACTAATCGGCACCGTGTTTGGTGGGACAACCTGCAACTCTTCGCGAACAAACGATCTTTAAGGGGCAGGCTTTTTAGACGCAGAAGAAAGAGTCTCTCTTAAATAATACACGGGAGGGGTTGTTTTCATAATTCTTTCAACTTCATATACGTCTACGCTCCATATGGGGTCTGTGGCTCTAATTCTAACATCACCCTCTGCCTCTCCGGATGCATACAAGTATCTTACTTTTAGTCCAAACGGCAAGAGTTTTTGATTACCTTGGATGTCTTCAGTAATGCTAATTTTTTTTAATTTGATCGCGTTCACTGGCTTAAGACCCGTTGCTTTAAATTCTTCATTGTTCATGGCGCGTAAGACTGCTGGCAATCTCCTAACCCATTCTGTGTTGCGCGTCCTGTCCATAAGATATCTGTGGTATTGATAGATAAACAGACGCTCAGCTAGATTCTTATTAAAGTTTTCTACTAGAGCCTGGGAGCGATGGTTGCCTGGGATCCCTCTCTTAACTGTAACCCGATGTCTTAAAAACAACTGGTTTACGGCTCCTTTAAACTCTTTCCCATCATCAACCTGAATCAGCCTAGGATACTTTAATGGACCTCGCATGTATATTTGCTGTAAAGCCACAGCCACAGCAGTTGAGCTTTTATCCGTTAAAGGCTCAGCATCTTTATACCTTGAAGCCATGTCAACAACCGTAAGAGCATACTTAAACTTTTTTCTTCTAACTTTGTCATGTGGAAGGTACAACAAGTCCATCTGGTGGGTGTCATTAGGAACTGAGTTAACAAATCGAGGCCTTATTATTCTTTTTGGAGCAGGCAGATATATTTGCCAGATCGCTTGTTTTGAAAGCCAGTCTTTCGCTTCTGATTCAGACACCCTAGCAGCTTTACTCAGTTTATCAATAGCAGCCTTTCCTTTCCAATACCCTCTAGGAGAATAATATATTTTGTACTTCGTATCGTCCATAAGAAGGGACTGTTTTTATTACATTTTTAACTATTGTTTTTAGATTGAATATGCAAGAAGAAAGATTGCCCCCATAGCACCTATAATAAAGCCTATTTCTACCATTTTCTGATCCTCAGACGGTTCATAAAAGTCAGACAGTTCTGGCGGTGACGATGTTAGAAACTTCTTTCCTGTCACTAAGTAATATTCAGTCATTGCTTCATCAACGTCTGTAAATGTGTGCTCTGCATGTCCCTGCTCTCTTAACTTTTTATTAATAAAGTCTAAGTGAGCAATTCTCCTTTTCTCGTAAGCGTCTCTTGCCTTAGCTAAATCTTCCATTGCCTTGTTATGGCGTTCTCTCTCTTCATCAGACCGCAATTTACTAAACATATAATTACTGCCAGAGAAAGCCAATGCATTAACAATAGCCCCGCCCACCATCAGAACTATTCCAGACATCTTTTTTATAAATGAATGAATCTTTTTTATAAATCAATATTTTTTAGAATGAATCTTTTTTTTTATAAATCAATCTGCCTAAATGCATTAATCTTTCTATGCATTGATGTTTTCTGGGATAATCCCCTGTGTAACAAGAAAGTCTTTTGAGGCAATCCCCGCCGTTATTACAGCTATAACCTTAACAACATCCTCAATGTCTAACCTTCCTAGATCGGCCGGCCTCATTTTAAACATGTTTTTTGCTAACATGCTATATCCTATACTAAGGCCGCTGATTACAGCAGAGTGGTAAATCGTATTAATAATCTTTTTTTCGCTCATGTTTTTTATTAACTAAAAAAATAATTAAAATAATCATAATATGAAAGACTGTCTATGTGCTTTTTAATCAGATAATCTTTTGTTGCCAGAGCTAAAAATAAGGTTGTAACTAGTTTCGGCGAATCTTCTATCTTTCCTATGTTGGGCGGTTTTATTCTTAACAAACATTTTGCTAGGGTTGAATAAACTATAACACCAACAATAGGCACTGCATAATTAACCAGCGTTATACTCATGGTTTTATTTTTTTATTTATTTAATTTTTAGATTTAAAAATGACGGCCAAACACAGCGAATCTGATCTAATGATTTTAGTAGAAAATTGTAATGAACTATTTGACGAAACGATGAAAGTGTTAAACATTGATTTTAGTAAATCTGGGTTTTAGAATGATGTAAACAATTTAATCAAAAATCATAGTGAACTATTTGACAAAGCAATCAAAGAGTTAAACATTGACTGTAGTAATTCAGAAAAAGCTAAAGTATTGGCAGGCGTTCTTGTAAGATTAGGGTGTCTTGAAGTATTGCAACGCTTGGGTGAAGAATAAAAGCGCGTTTACTTACTTTTACTTACATTTATTTTTTTTATTTACGTAAATATTGTGGGTTAAAAATGAACCCCACAAGTAAATCCGAGGTTGAAAAACTATATACGTGGGAGGAGATATTTGACGGTAATGAACAATTAAGCGATACGTTCATTGAATTAGACATGGACATCATTAACCCCACAAACGTTCAAAAAAGCGTAACACATGCTGTTTCTAAAATCCCAGAGTCTCTTCAAATTAACCCGCCAGTAAAAGTGTTGTTGGCCATTCTGATTAAATATATAACCCCTGATGATAGTAGTATGCAAGTCTGGGTTTCAACTATACAGAAAGAAGTAATCAGCTATCGCAACTTTACACCTGGCTGGGCTGATTACATGCTTACACAGTTTAACCATGCGATTGAAGAAGCGAAAATGCGCGGCTCCGGTTGGTCTAAAGGAACAGTCCTCGAAATCAAATTAAGACAAACAAAGTTCTATGATATAGTCGGCAATTCTTACATCCCTCTCCCGAGAGAGTTAGTTCTTAAACGAGCAGTCTTAAATATACATAATTCAGACAACTTGTGTTCCATGTGGTGTATTTTGGCACACTTACACCCAGTTAAAAAGCACCCAGACAGAGTTTCTAATTACAGGCAGTATATAAATGAGCTAAACTTAAATAACATAACCTTTCCAGTGAGCATAGAAAGTATATCTCAGTTTGAAGAGCAAAACAAACCAATAACCGTGAGCGTATACACATGGTCTGTAGTAGACAATCTAGTCCCTCTAAGGATCTCTCCCAATGCTCCCCCTTTAGGCGAATCACTTGAGAATCATGTTGACTTGATTCTGTTTACAGACGGTTCCAAGAGCCACTATGTATTAATTAGAACAATGAGCAGACTTCTGGCGTATACCACAAAGGATCCTGCTAAACAGGGGCTTTGTAGAAGGTGTTTGGTTAGAATTCCATCTATACAGGCAGCTGACAAACATAAGAAACATTGTAAAAGTATGGTAGACTGTAAAACCGAACTTCTTACGCCCAAACCAGGATCTAAAGTTAGTTTTAAGAATGTACGAAAAATGCAGATGAGCCCATACGTAGTCTATGCTGACTTTGAAGCAATCTTGCCACAGTACTACGGCCCTCAAGAACGGACACAACAAAAAACAACCTTATTATCTCGTCATCAGATCTGTTCTTATGCATTTGTTGCTGTTAGGTCAGATGGCGGACACACACAGCCGGAGATCTACAGAGGTCCCAACGCAGCTGGTCGATTTTTGGAGCAGATGAAGCATCTTCGCAATCAATTCTCCAATCAGCTGAACCTGTCAGGCATTAAGATGACTCCTGAAGACCAAAGGCGCTACGAATCGGCCACCCACTGCTGGATATGCAACAGAGAATTATCAGGCGATGCTGTAAGGGACCATGATCACATTACTGGAAAATTCAGAGGGGCAGCGCATAATAGCTGCAATCTTCAACTTAAGGTTGATCCCAAGACATGGAAACTGCCAATCTTCTTTCATAACTTACGGGGCTATGATTATCACTTTATCATGCAAGCAGTAACTTCTAAATATAAGAGGGTTAGCTGTATTGCACAATCATCAGAAAAGTACATGACCTTTACTCTTGACTGTTTGTCCTTTTATGACTCTGCCCAGCATCTGATGGGGAGCTTAGACAAATTAGCAGAATCTCTACAAGACTATCCAATCACTAAAAAGTATTTCGATCCATCTTTAGTCCGTAAAGGCGTCTATCCTTATGAATACATGGACTCGTGGGACAAGTTTGATGAGCCGGCGCTACCAGCAAAGGAAGACTTTTACAGTCGTCTTAGAAGAAAGGACATATCTGACGCCGACTATGAATACGCACAGAAAGCCTGGACAGAATTACACTGCAAAACGATGGGCGATTATCACGATCAATATTTATTGGCCGACGTGTGTTTATTAGCTGACGTCTTTCAGAATTACAGAGCTACTTGCATGAAACACTACGGCCTGGATTCGTCACAGTACATCTCTTCCCCGGGGTTGTCTTGGGATGCATTCTTGAAGTCTACAAACGTCGAGATTGACTTAATATCTGATCTGGATACACTTCAGATGATTGAGGGCGGGCTGAGAGGAGGCATTTGTATGGCCTGTCATCCTTACCGCAGAGCCAACAACAAGTACTTAGACGATTATGATCCAACTAAACCATCCACCTATCTAATGTACTTAGATGCCAACAATCTGTATGGATGGGCCATGAGCCAGACACTGCCGTTAAGAAACTTTGAAATGATAAACGGGCCTCATGAGGTTACTGCCGTGTTGAGTATGCTATCACAGCTTACACCTGATAATCCAATAGGACTAATCTTAGAAGTAGACTTAGATTATCCTAAAGAATTGCACGACCTTCATAATGATTTCCCCTTAGCCGCAGAAAGATTAAAGATGAGTCCCACAGAACCGCCTAAACTCGTGCCTAACCTCTTTAACAAAACTAAATATGTCTGTCATTACCGGCTGTTACAATTTTACTTAAGGCACAGGTTGAAACTTACCGCCGTTCACAGAATAATTACCTGTGACCAAGAGCCTTTCATGAGACCATACATCATGAAGAACACTGATCTTAGGACTGCGGCCACTGACGCTTCAGAAAAAGACTTTTTTAAGTTGATGAACAACAGTTGTTTTGGCAAAACCATGGAGAACGTACACAATCGTAAAGATGTAAGATTAGTTACAAACAAAAAACAAGCAATTAAGCTGACCTCTAAACCTAACTATCAAGACTTTAGAATATTTAGCGACAGCCTGGTTGGCATTATGATGAAGAAACTGAGTGTGAAGGTGGACAAGCCGGTGTTTATCGGATTCGCCGTGTTAGAGCTGTCAAAGTTATTAATGCTTGAATTTCTATACGACTACTTTAAGCCGCTGTACCCAGAATCAAATGTCCTTTACACAGACACCGATAGTTTTATTCTGGACATCCCAACTGAAGACTTCTACAAAGACATGGAAATAGAAGTAGCCAAAGGAGTTGATGGGTGGTACGACACATGCGAATACCCAAAAGATTCGCCTTTACATTCAACCGCTAACAAGAAAGTGATTGGAAAGATGAAGGATGAATTTAATGGGACGGTTATACAAGAATATGTTGGCCTGCGGTCGAAGATGTATAGCGTTGCTACCCAGACTTCTGTAACAAAGAAAGCTAAGGGCATAGATAAAGAAGTTGTAAAAAAAGAAATAAGTCACAACAACTACAAGCAGGCTCTCTTTGAACGCGAAGTATTTTATCACACAAATGTTAATCTGCGCTCTACTCTTCATCAAGTAAACACAACTGCTGTTAATAAGAAGTCACTAGTTTCTAACAATAACAAGCGAACTTACGTTAATCCTGAGTTTTCATACGCAATAGGCCCCCGGAGAACTGACTTGTCCGACTTAACTTAAGATCTTAACTAGTACTTAACTTAAGATCTTAACTAGTACTTAACTTAAGATCTTAACTAGTACTTAACTTAAGATCTTAACTAGTACTTAACATGACCTGCACTTAACTTGCACTTAACTTGCACTTAACTTGTTATAACTGACTTAACCAGTACTTAGCTTGTACTTAGCCAGTACTTAACAACATATTAAAAAAAAACTAATTTATTAAAAATGGGTCTACAGCAGGAGGTTGTACTTTTTTTGCAGAAGCTGGTTCTTTTACTGTTTTTGTGGGGATTTGTGACTTTGTTGCTAAGTATGGCTTTAGGCGCTTGTATGCTAAAAGCCCCCCACCAACATCAATACCTCCCAGTACATAATAATACATCTTATAGTTTGATTGTGTTGTTGTTGGCGGCGGTGCTGGTGCTGGTGCTGATGTTGTATTACTATCTAATAATTTTTGTTTTGCTGCTTGGTTTGCTTTTTGCAGTCTGTTCCATTCAGCTAGTTTACGACCGGCCTCGACACGCCCAGCACTTTTAGCTTTAGTAACACTACTCACCTGCGGGACACTCAGTTGTGGATTCACTTGTGGGGCACTCGCCTGTAAATCCACTTGTGGGGCATTCTGCTCCTGTGGAGTCTTCTTCTCCTGCTCGCTCATTTTATTTAGTCTGATTAAAATTAATATGATTAAAATTAATGTGATTAAAAGTAATTAATCCCATGATGAATGGACATAGCAACGTCCCAAATCTATAATACATGTCACATGCAAGAGATTCTAGGGACTTGGTTAAAACCGGATCTTGTGTTAAGTCATATTTTAAATCTTCTTCTGAATCAATCGGCGCTATCTTGCCTACTAACTTAGCATATAAACTAATCATTGTCTGTCCCACCGATCTAACCATTTTTGATCCTAGCTGTGCCTCGTACCTAGCGTAATACTTCTCAACGTCTGATGTAGACAATTGCTGAATCTGTTCAATACTTAGTTCAACACCTAAATACTGCCTGGTTTTCCCACACGCAGCCAGCGAGTATAATCTTTCTTTATGACAGAGGTCTGCTGCCTCCTCACACTTTAATAGCTCGTCGCAATCCATTTTTAAAAGCAATAAAAAAAAATTTGTAAATTCAGCTGTTATTTATTATTCATAGTCTTTTACTAATCTTAAAAACTGTCCAGGTTTAAAGGTAACAGTTACTCCTTCAGGGTCAGTAGAAGCAGTCAGATTAAAATCTTCAGGAGCTATTTGATCAATTAAAATGACAAACAACTTTATAACTGGATGAGGCCAAGAATGTGGTAGTTTACTGATGGCGTTCCTTACGCTTTCCCGCATATCTACGCGCTCAAAAAGCTCCGTAATTAATTCTTCAAACTCTTCCCTATCAACCCCCCAGCTCCTTTCCTGCAACTCCCAATCTCTAAATATATCAATAAGCTCTGCAACTACTCCGGGCTTCATTTTTTAAACCAGATTATAAACACCAATTAAAAAAAAATTAAGCAAGCCATTCTTCTTGTTTGCGCAAGAATCAGAAGAGAGAAAGGGTAAATAGTGATTCTGTTGGTAGTAAACTGGGTCAAACAGCCCTGTGTGATCACTTGACCTACAAAGCTCAGCAGTAAACTAGGTCAAACGACCCTATGTGATCACTTGACCTACAAAGCTCAGCAGTAAACTAGGTCAAACGACCCTATGTGATCACTTGACCGAGTTGATTGAGGTGCTTTGCTTAGCTAGGAGAGAATGTAAGTTTCTATACTCTATATCACCCATTTTTTGTTTTGCACGTAAGCCCCCCATTTTAAAATAACGATTACGTCAATTTTGGAGGTTTTTGCATGTTAATTTTGATTGTAAAAAAGGTGTCAATTTTGGCAAAAAGTAGCATGAGATGGACGAGATTTGTTTGTGAAAAGGGGGGTTTTCGTGCAAAATAAGATGGGTGGAATAGAGTATAGAAACTTACATTCTCTGTTTCTCTCTCTCTTCTCTCTCCTCTCTGTTTGTCTGTCTGTCTGTCTGTCTGTCTGTCTCTCTCTTTCTTTCTCTCTCTCTCTCTCTCTCTCTCTCTCTATATATATATATATATATATACACACACACAAACACACATGCATGTATGTACACACACACACACACACACACACACACACACACACACACACACACACACACACACACAACCTATAGATATATAGATAGAGAAAGAGACAGACCCAGAGAGAGAGAGAGGGGGAGGGAGAGAGAGAGAAAGAGAGAGAGACAAGACAAAATTTGTTTTTTACGAGGTTAATAGGTAAGCACTGATGTGCTTTTTTACATCCAGTCTTTGCCCTGAGTAGGGTCAACAATGCAAAATAAGATGAGGCACAAAAGAAACAGGCAAAACGTGTCTAGAACTAAAATAAGATATGCAATAAGAAATGAAATAAGAAATAGTGAATATAGGAACATGACGAAAAAAGGAGAGGGTAAGCAATGGAAAGAAAGAAATGGAACTAAGTGTTGTTGTTGTTGTTGTTGTTGTATCTGTGTATTTGTTTTTGGTTGTTTTTTTTTCAGTTTTCTTTTCACCTTTTTTTTTAATTGAAATGAATTCCTTTCTATTTGATTTGGACATATGTATTATGGCAGAAGCGGCAGAGAGGTGTTCAAGCTGGATCTGGTCAAGGAGGAACAAAAGTGAACTTCATAAGGCTTAATTTCCCTACAAATATCAGGTGTCCCTGTGGCTCAGTGGTTAAAGCGCGAGTCATTAAGTGGAAAATGAGCATGTCCAGAGGGTCATGGGTTCGAATCCCAGCCATGGCTCGTCCCAAGATGGAAAAAAAAAGGGGCAGCAGAGGGACATCCGGAGTCATGAACCGGGTGTGGCCCAACCCACCTAGAGTGTCAGGAGATAAGGGCCGAAACACTTGCTTGAAGGGGGCTTCTCTTCTGAGGACTCTCTGCTGCCACGCTCTCCACGAGTTTCTTTCTACAGTAATATGGTGAAAATAATCTTTTTTCTATTTGATTGTATGTAAGATATCAAAAAGGAATTTAAAAAAAAGTTTAAAAAAAAAATGAAATAAGATAGAGAGAGACAGAGACGCAGGAGCGAAAGGAGTGCAGGGAAGGGTGAGGAGAGAGAGAGAGAGAGAGAGAGAGAGAGAGAGAGAGAGAGAGAGAGAGGATAGGAGGGAGGGGGGAGAGGGAGAGAGAGGTGAGAGTGGGGTGTGGGAAAGAGCACGTTTAGAACAATCTGACAAACAAAAAATACCAAGGAGATGCAAGACAATCGATTTTGAAGCACCAGGAAAAGAATGAAAATAAAAAACAAATGGAGAAAAAAAAACTGCATAATGTTAGCCCAGTCACCACGGGTAGGGTGGGGGGTATGTCACATAGATAACAAACCAGGTCATTCCAGCAGAACCTTGAAAGAGAGAGAGAGAGAGAGAGAGAGAGAGAGAGAGAGAGAGAGAGAGAGAGAGAGAGAGAGAGAGGAGATGATGATGATGATGATTATCTTTATTTCCAAGGGTAACAGAAGCAAACACATGCTTTTTTTCATCCAGCCCTTGCCCCGTTAAGGGACTAAGACTAGTATGACTAGACTAAGAGAGAGAGAGAGAGAGAACAATGAAGAGAGAGCGAGAGAGTCACATAAGAATACAAGCATAACGACATAATGACAAGAGAGCAGGAGGTAGTAGGAAAACACACGCACGCACGCACGCACGCACGCACACACACACACACACACACACACACACACACACACACAACACACACACACCCCACACACACTAACACACCAACTCACACACACTCATACTCACACAAGACATACCTACTAAACTACTGCATTTCAAGTACAAAACATTTCTTAATAGTCAGGTTCATACTTAGGCAAGGAGGGGGGGGGGAGGTTTTATGCGGATATGTAAGAAGAAGGGGGTGTTGAAGGGTGACATGCATTGTGTTGTTTGGTATGTCAAAAATGCGAGTTCATTGACAGGGCTGATAGGGTAAATGGTTTATAAGTCATTCTTGGAACAGAGACATGAGTTTGGTAGGAGTCCTGATAGTCTGTTAAACTGGATTTGAATAAGTCAGTTCTTGGAACAGAGACATGAAGTTTGGGTAGAGTCCTTATAGTCTGTTAAACTGGATTTGAATATGTGAGTTCTTGGAACAGAGACATGAAGTTTGGGTAGAGTCCTTATAGTCTGTTAAACTGGATTTGAATATGTGAATTCTTGGAACAGAGACATGAAGTTTGGGTAGAGTCCTTATAGTTTGTGTATGATTGAATATTTGACTGGAAAAAAGAGCTTGCCTGAGTGCAGGTCAAGGAAGCATTTGATGTTGGCAAGTTGATAGACTTTCTTTGAAACGTTTTTGCACAGTGGGGTTATGTGAACTTGCCAACTGATATTGTTATCGATTGTTATTCCTAGCCCTTTGTGGTATGTAACCTGTTCAATGGATTCATCTTTAAGATGTAGGGGAGGGAACTTAATCATGAGACTTTGTCTTTTTTGCCTGGTTGTGATAAGCATGGATTTAGTTTTTTGAGGGTGAAGCGACATGTGATTGAGCTCAGTCCATTTTACCAGATCATGTGCACTTTCTTGTAAAGTTTGTGCTAGAACAGTAACATCAGAATGATTGGTGTGTATTGTTGTATCATCAGCAGAGTTCACAGGTGGATGTGATATGGACAGGCAGATCATTAATTAATGTAAATTGTGAACAGTATGGGACCCAGGACCTTGTGGGGAGAGAGAGAGAGAGAGAGAGAGAGAGAGAGAGAGAGAGAGAGAGAGAGAGAGAGAGAGAGAGAGAGAACAATGAACAATGAACAATTTAATTCTTCAGGCCCCAAGCCCCGAGAAATGAGGTCAAGTTAACATGAAACTTAAAGACGCATATGTCACAACCAATCAGCTTTCTAGCGTGAGACTGTCAACAAGGGTTTGCCTTAAATTCATGGCATTAAATAGAAATACACCAAGCTTCCCAATATTGAAAATGGACCCATTTCTCAACAGGACTGCATATGGATTAAGTTAAGATATTTTTCTTTATATCATTGTATAGAACACATCTACACAACACATGGTCCTCATCTTCTAAGACCTTAGAGAGAGAGAGAGAGAGAGAGAGAGAGAGAGAGAGAGAGAGAGAGAGAGAGAGAGAGAGAGATGTGCACACATGTTTATTAAGCTACATTTATCCATTTTGTACATACATAGATGTATAGTGTGTCCCAAGGGTCTGTGCTGAGGCCCATCCTTTTCATTTTGCACACTTACTCTGTCTCAGCTATTGTAATTCAGCCTTCCCTTTTCCTTCACAGCTTCTCTGATCATCTTCAGGTGTTCATTTCTGGACCTCTTTCTTATTTTCCAACAATGGTTGGAAGCGCTCAGTCCTGTGTATCTGATATGGAAAAAAACTGGATGACAGACGACAAACTTAAACGTGAACAAAGTCAAAACTGAAATAATGTTGATCTGTCCGGCCAAAGGATTTGAACCATCTCTATATTCCATCCTGTGTTGACCTCACTGACCTGTCGATCACTAATTCTCCTTTTGCTTGTAGCCTTGGTGTGACGCTGCATCAAACTCTTGCCTTTCAACAGCACGTCGCCGGTGTCATTCAGATTGTTTTTAACTCTGTCCTGTAGCTTCCATCCTCTCTCTCTCTCTCTCTCTCTCTCTCTCCTCTCTCTCTCTCTCTGACTCTCCTCCTCTCTCTCTCTCTCTCTCTCTCTCTCTCTCTCTCTCTCTCTCTCTTCAGTGTTTATTTTCATTCATTGTTTATTTTCACCCCCTTGTCTAAAGGTTTTAACGCAATGGATGTTTTTTTTTTTCCAATAATTTGTCATTGTCATACACTCACTGAACAGGGACTAATAGTGATTAATCAGCTATGAAATCTCTCTCCCTGTCTCTGTCTGTCTGTCAGTGCGTCTGTCTGTCTCCCTCTCTCTTACAAACACACACACACACACACACACACACACACACACACACACACACACACACACACACACACACACACATGCACACACACAGCACACACACACACATTCATCTCACATGCTTTTCTCTCTTCTCACCGATTCTTTTGTTCGTTCTTGCTTCTTCACGGCCTATTAACCCAGACCACCCCAGTCAACCTCTCCTGCACATTGTCCCTCTTTCCTCTTCACAGCCTGTTAACCCAGACCCACCCCAGTCAACCTCTCTTGCACATTGTCCCTCTCTCCTCTTCACAGCCTGTTAACCCAGACCACCCCAGTCACCTCTCCTGCACATTGTCCCTCTTTCCTTTCCCCATTTCCTACACAACTTTATGTTCATGATGTTCTCAAAGGATCATCACAAGATGGAGCCATTTAAAGTCAACAGATATTGGCTGCCATGGGCATCCAAATCAAAATTCAGTTCCTTTTCAGGGTGTTACAGATCTGTGGTCTTGCTGAAAAGTCATACCGTTTGTGATGGTGTGGAGGGGTAAGGGTGTGCAGGTGAAGACAGGCAGATGGTGATATGTGTAGGAACGAAGGGACAGCAGCCAGTCAAGAAGACACACATGACGACGTGGAGTTTTTCTTCTTTTATTTCTCTCCCATGGCAAGGAGCTCAAACCAGGAACACTGCCTGGGAACTCTCTCTCTCAGCACTCAGCGCACTGAGCACTCTCTCTGCATACTCGCGACACTCTCTCGGGAGCACTCTAGGCAACACTCTAGGCAACACTGATCGCACTCACGCGGCGCCTCAAATATATACAGGTGACCCGGACCGCAAAGCAGACAACACAGCGCCGCACTCAAAATGAGCCTCGCGAGACAGCATATGACAAAACTTGTGCTATCTGTTGCAGATTCTGCGTTGTCTAGCTCGCCGTATGTTCAAAGTATCCAAACATATTTGATATCGATGAAAACCTCAGAACCCAAGGAATAAAATGCAGTAAGTCATATTTGACAATTCTGTGGCTGTGTAAAGTTATTGGTGATTAAAGTCCGAGATTGAACCCACTTTTAATGAGTTGACGTCATATTTTCCTCTATTTCGATGAAAAATACCAAATAGCATGAAATATTTTTGTAACGAATGAATAGCTGGCATTTTGCTCTTTTTATACATATAAATTTCATTATCCAAGATGCCGTCTGAGCGGAGAACTTTGCGTTTAAAATTTGATAAAAAAAACGACAACTTGCTTTATCGTCACATGGCCGTCGCCATGTGCTCCTAACACGATCTTCGATAAAATGTTATTCTGTTGGAATGGTTCATCGGATGATAATTTTTATATATTTTTGGTTGCTTCTATCATAGAAATGGAGTCACCAGAAAGATTTCGATTGGGAAGTCCGAATTTCATGAAACGACAATTTAGATCAGAACTCCCACAATCAACAAAGAAGGCGACGTTCAAGGGACCGGCGCCGTCAGTCATTTCGTATAGTCGCAAGCTTGTACAGAAAAGATCATAGGCATGCGACATACAAAATGAGAGCTTATGGACTTTGCTTTCAATGCGCATTCATGGATTCTTTGGATTCTCTCATACTTTTTTGTGAAATCAAGAATTATTTACGGTTTGTGCGTCGGACAATTCAAAATAGCGCCAAGATTAATTGCGCGAAATACCAGTTTAGAGAAAATATGGGCTTCTTGGCCCAAAACGGTTTTAACGAATGAAATACGTTAATTCTTCATGACTTAAGCGCCGTATACACAACTATGTAGGTTCTGAGGTATTCATGATTTACAGAATTTACACAATAAAAATGAGATTCAACCAAGGGAGGTAAGGGGGAAGATAACTCATGAACAAAATATCTCCTTTACGACGGGTGATCAAGAAATATACACTGTTAGCACCCGGCTACACGTTAAACACACGCAGCGGTGAGTGTCAGCAAGTATTGTCTAACTCTTAGGAATCCAATGTTCGTAGGTCTGAGGATGAGCGAAGATGCTGAATGCTTTGTCAAAAAGTGAGTAAGTCAGCAAGATGTTTAGGAGTGACTGCATTTGTGGTTTAAGAAGTATTTATAAGGACTCCGCTGAACAACGTAGATAAACGAATTACATGACAAAACATGACGCGTTTCGACCTTTTAGGTCTTTTTCAGGCAAGATACATAACACACAGGACAACGAAAACGAACGAGCAATCACTTATCTTCATCCAGTTTGGCGCAAGATGGGCGTTGATAAGTGATTGCTCGTTCATTTTCGTTGTCCTGAGTGTTGTGCATCCTGCCTGAAGAAGATCTAAGAAATCAAAGCGTGTCATGTTTTATCTTGTGATTCATTTGTCTATGTTGTTCAGCGGAATCCTTATGAATACTTAAAAAAATGTTTAGATTTCCACCTGCAGTCGCCTCACTTTGCAACTAGATCTGCATTTGTGGTGTTGACGCACGTTCTGCACATCTTGTGCTGAATGCAGCCAGAAATGTGCCACCTGTGCTTGAACTGCAGGAGAGATGTGATGAGGCCTCTTGTCTTGGTTTTATTCACAAGACATAGCCCCCATCCCCACTCCACCCCCTCCCTTCTCTGTAACAGAGGTCTGGATCCTCTATAGCATATCAAGAAATTAATGAGGACTGGCATAAAGACTGTACAGTTACCTCATCTTAAAAAGAAGAGGAATAAGAGCGTAAACATGAATAGCAGTTGCTACTTAGTTAGGATGGGACCGATTGATGCTATTTTCCAAAACTACATACTTGTATCATCAGTTGTCTTGTAGACCGGTTTGTTTAGAGAAGTCAAGGTGGTAAGTGAACAGACACTACAGAGTGTTCACAGAGGGATGGGGGAAAAAAAACAAAAAAAAAAAAACATTATTGCTTGCAAGATCGGCAGGGTGAGTTTTTCTTGTTAGGCATTTGAAGAAATCTGGCAAGCTTAGATTCAGTTTTTCTGTCATTTAACCAAGTTGGAATTTTATTTTATCAGGTTGTTAAGGTTAGAGACAACATTAATGTCTTTTTTGACACGTTCAACTAGCTAGTTACTCAGGGATCAATATTATGAGTTTTTACAATGTCACACGCTCCATCATTTGGGGATATGGCCTATATACTTATAGATCATTTCATTTCCACACCCCCCCCCCCCTTCTCTGTCATTCTTTCTTTGCTTCTCTCCCACCTCTTTCTCTCCCTGTGTGTGTATGTGTGTGTGTACACATGTGTGTGTGTTATGCGTGCATGCATGTGTGCTCTGTGTGTGTGTGTGTGTGTGTGTGTGTGTGTGGGAGGGGGGGAGGGGGGGGGGGCTTGTGATATTTCACGGATTCCTGTGTGTTTCAGAGACCCCAGCCATCTCCAGCAGTAACTGTAACCCCAGCACTGGCTATGTGGGGAGAACGGAGAAGTGACATGTACATGTAACGCCAACGTGGGTCAGCCAGCGGGACGACTGCGATGGTTCATGGAAAGTACGGCCATTGAGGATGGCCAGTATGGTGCCGGCACTCTGACAGTGAGGCAGACAGTGAACAGAAATCATCATCGTAATAAACTGCGGTGTGAGGTCGACTGGATCACTGACATCACAGGACCAGACTTCACACTGCAGGTGGCATGTAAGTACTTTGAGTATCAGTCACTGTGTTTTGAATGTTGTCTACAGTGTCTGCAGTGTGGAGTGACAATGAAGGAAGTAATGGGAGTGAATGGATTGATGACTGCAGGGTGGAACTAAAAGTACAAGGGCAATAACACGATCACTTAGACAGCAGAAACAGAAAGAAGTCATAGCAGATGGGGGGGGGGGGGGGGGGGGGGGGGGGGGGGGGGGGGGCTTAAATGCATGTGTAGTGCAGTCATTACCATCACCGGCTGGGGTGGAGGGTTTGAATCCGTGTGTGTGTGGAGTTCTTTAGCCCCAGAGGTTTCAGTTCTGTGTTGAGTGAGCTGAGGCTCTAGTGGGAAAGCTTGAAGCACACAGCTGACTCTCTGTTGGTGGTCACACTGTCTCACACTGCACATGTCTGTCTCTCTTCAGCGTGGTTGACGCCAGGTGATTTGATGAATGGAGGCACACAGAGCACAGCCCTCATGTAGTCTCAGACCAGACTGGAACTTCACAGCATCAGCTCCATCGTCGTTACTGACCTCCACAGAAGAATGTCATGCTCTTTATTCTCTGTCTTTGGAAGCACTGCAGGGTTTCTGCTGATGGAGGTAGTGTGGAGGGGAGTGAGGAGTGGTTAAAGAGGGGGGGGGGGGGGTCTAAGGCCTTAGTATCACCCCATGCAGTCGGTTGTAATAATAATGATGATTCTTTACTGCGCTTAATCTTACACAAGCCCTAGCCGCTTACAAAATAATACAGAAAATATTAAAGAAAACTTAAGTGAAAACAAGAAGAAGATGTATATTGCAATGAGTACAACGCACCTACAAACAAGAGTGCCTATTGACACACACTCACTCGTGCACACACACGCACACCACCACACACACACACACACACACACAACACACACACACACACACACACACACACATGCACACACAGACACAACACACACACACACACACACACACACACACACACACACACACACACACACACACACACACCACACACACACACACACACTATTAACACCTGAATAGAGTTGAATGTAGTTGTCCAGATATTTGTTGGGGTTCCCCCGGGGGGGAAAAAACCCCCCAAAAAAAAAAAAGGGGGGGGGAAAAACCGGGGGGGGGGGGGGGGGGGGGGGGGGGGGGGGGGGGGGGGGGGGGGGGTTTTTAGGGGGGGGGGGGGGGGGGGGGGGGGGGGGGGGGGGGGGGGGGGGGGGGGGGGGGGGGGGGGGGGGGGGGGGGGGGGGGGGGGGGGGGGGGGGGGGGGGGGGGGGGGGGGGGGGGGGGGGGGGGGGGGGTTTTTGGGGGGGGGGGGGGGGGGGGGGGGGGTGGGGGGGGGGGGGGGGGGGGGGGGGGGGGGGGGGGGGGGGGGGGGGGGGGGGGGGGGGGGGGGGGGGGGGGGGGGGGGGGGGGGGGGGGGGGGGGGGGGGGGGGGGGGGGGGGGGGGGGGGGGTTGGGGGGGGGGGGGGGGGGGGGGGGGGGGGGTTGGGGGGGGGGGGGGGGTTTTTGGGGGGGGGGGGGGGGGAAAAAAGGGGGGGGGGGGGGGGGGGGGGGGGGGGGGGGGAAAAAAAAAGGGGGGGGGGGGGGGGGGGGGGGAGGGGGGGGGGGGGGGGGGGGGGGGGGGGGGGAAAAAAAAAAAAGGGGGGGGGGGGGGGGGAAAGGGGGGGGGGGGGGGGGGGGGGGGGGGGGGGGGGGGGGGGGGGGGGGGGGGGGGGGGGGGGGGGGTTTTCCCCGGGGGGGGGGGGGGGGGGGGGGGGGGGGGGGGGGGGGGGGGGGGGGGGGGGGGGGGGGGGGGGGGGGGGGGGGGGGGGGGGGGGGGGGGGGGGGGGGGGGGGGGGGGGTGGGGGGGGGGGGGGGGGGGGGGGGGGGGGGGGGGGGGGGGGGGGGGGGGGGGAAAAAAAAAAAGGGGAAAAAAAAGGGGAAAAAAATTTAAAAAAAAAAAGGGGGGGGAAAAAGAAAAAAAAAATTTTTTTTAAAAAAATATATATATATTTATATATCTCCCCCGGGGGGGGGCCCCTTTTGGGGGGGAAAAAATGATGAGAGTGATTATCAAGCTTTTTAAATTTGGTTTAAAACCTTTTTTCCCCCAAAATTTTTTTTCCCCCCCCCCCGGGGGAAAAGGGGGAAAAAAAATTTTTTTTTGGGGGTTTTTTTTAAAATTTTTGTTTTGGGTTTTTTTGGGGGGGGGCCCAAAAGGGGGGGGGTTTGGTTTTCCCCCCTTTTTTTTTCCCCCCCCCCCCCCAAAAAAATTTTTTTTTCCCAAAAAAAAAAAACCCCCAAAATTTTATTAAAAAAATTTTTTTTTAAAACCCCCCCCAAAAAAAAAAAAAAAAAAATTTCCCCCAAAAAAAAAACCCCCCCCCCCAAAAAAAATAAACCCCCCAAAAAAACCCCCCCCAAAAAAAACCCCCCCAAAAAAAATAAAAAAAAAAAAACCCCCCCCCCCCTTTAAAAAAAAAACCAAAACCCCAAAAAACCCCCCTTTTTTTTAAAAAAAAACCCCCCAAAAACCCCTTTCCCCCAAACCCCCCCCCCAAAAAAAAACCCCCCCCCCAAAAAAAAAAACCCCCAAAAACCCCCCCCCAAAAAAAACCCCCCCCAAAAAAAAAAAAACCCCCCCCCCCCCCCCCCCCCCCCCCCAACCCCCCAAAAAACCCCCCAAAACCCCCCCCCCCCCAAAAAA